>JAYMFT010001009.1:0-17396 GCA_038088735.1 Panulirus argus | reverse complement strand
CCCCCCCCCCCCCCCCCCCCCCCCCCCTCTCTCTCTCTCTCTCTCTCTCTCTCTCTCTCTCTCTCTCTCTCTCTCTTCTTCCTACCTATCCTACACACACTTTTGCTCTGTCCATCCTTATTTCTTTACAATTACTCCGAGTTGAATTTCATCATCCATGTATCAGACCAACTTTGGTGTCTGTTTAAGTCCCTATTTAAGTTAATTCAATCTTGCTCACTTTTCATTTCCCTAATGAAAATTTGCACCATCTGCAAACATACTCAGGTAGGAGTCCATACCTCCAAGCAAGTCTTCTACATAGATCAAGAAAAATAATGGTCTCAAAACACAACCCTGAGGCACTCCACAGGTGACCTAAACCCAAATGGAGAAGGCTCCTCTGACATCCATCCTTTGATCCTTTCCTTTGAAATAATCTTTAATCCACTGAAGGAGTTTCTTCCTTATTCCTGCATGGTGACCCAGCTTCTTCATCAGCTTCCTGACCTTTATAAAGTGATATGCATTCTGGCAGTCCAGAGACAAACAATCCACCCAGCCTTCTCTTTTGTATAATATACAGTCCACTCTCTCATAGAAATCTGAGGTTCATTACACATAACCTCCTCTCCCTATAACAATGCTGTTCCTCACTTGAATAATTTCATCTTTCCCTTCTAATCATCTTTTCTGGAGCCTTCCAGACCACACTTATCAGTGACATGGTCTGTAGTTGAGTGCCTGTTACTGGCCTCCTTTCTTTTAGATAATACAGGTTGAGCATCCCTAATTTGAAAATCTCAAATCCGAAATGCTCCAAAATCAGAAACTTTCTGAGTGGTGACGTGGTTTCAAATGGAAAATTCCACACCTGACCTCACTTGCCCATGCTGGGCTCTGATGCTCTGTTGGCACCAGTTCGTTACAAAGCATTATCACTGCCAGACCTACTTGCATCATTTACAGTATTTTTTGCTTATTCTCTGCTCTGTGGTACAAAAATATTGTTGAAAATGTCAAAATGGCCTGCAGATACCCCTATGGGTAACAGTGATAAGAAAAAGATGAAGCATTTATGTTTATCTATAGCACAGAGTGTCAAGTAGCATATACTTTCAGAGTCAGGGATGAAGGTGATGCCAAACAACCACAGACTGTCTGCATGGGTGGCTGAGGTTCTGACACCTTAGCTTCCTGATGGTTCAGTGTTACACAAACTTTGCACAGAATTATAAAATATATTGTATAAATTACCTTCAGGCTATGTGTATGAGGTGCATATGAAACAAAAATGGATTTTGTATTTAGACTTGGGTCCCATCCCCATGAGATCTCATTATGTATATGTAAATATTCCAAAATCCGCAACACTTCTGGTCCCAGGCATTTCGGATAAAGGATACTCAACCTGTATTCCTTTGGCACTCTGCCTCTCTCCGATGACATCTTGAACAGCATTTCAAGAGGATTATCCAGAGCATCTGCACACATTTAAACACATTTGGTGAAATTCCATTGGGACCTTGAGCCTTGTGCAGGTTAAAACCTTTTGGTATTTTGTTAATGTCTTTTCTAGATACCGCAATAATTCCTAATACCCCCTGCATGTATGTGTGTGAGTAAATGTTCATCAAATTATGCCTGGCTTTGGTTCTTGTCACTGACAGTCCATTCTTTGGGATGCCATTACTGGCACAGGTCATCCCATATGAAGCTGCAAGTGTATGGGCTCTTTTAGATAGACATATGCAATATGTATGACGCAATAAATGATAGCAATGAGATTTTGCCGCAGGAATTACAGGAAAATCATAGGTTACATGAATTATGAGAACATGGAAAAGCACTGTGAAGGAGCTGTGACAATACTGTCACTCACCTCTTTTAAATCCTGTCTCAAACAGTCAGCATCTTTCTGAAGGACATTATTCCTTTCTTCCTCTGCTTTCAGTCTAACATTTAAAGAGGAAACAGTCAATGTTAATACCCTAACATCAGCATTAAGCTCTAAACTGAGCTCTCCAATATGATTTTCTAGACTCCTTAAATTAATTTCATTTTTTCCTGTTGTATCTTCACTTAGCCTCAGTTGTTCTTGGAGAAGACCATTTTCATAAGTAATCTGAAATATATCAAAGGTGAGGAAAAAGGATAAAAACAGGGAGTATCTGTATGAAGGGTAGAAGGCATGGAGGAATATGTACAGTGACTGCAGTATTTTGAGAATTTAAGCAGATTACCTAAATATATGTGAGAAATTACAAAACACTGTAATTACATAATTGCTGTTCTAATAACATGGACACAATGCAGATACCTAATGACAAAATATTAAGTATTTCAGATCTTCATTAGATAAAGGAATTATGGCTTTCTACAAGTTATGTATAACAAAATCACCTAGAAATATATGAGAAATTGCAACACAATGTAATTGCCTGATTGCTGTTCCAATAACCCAGACACAGTGCAGATACCTAATCACAAAATATTAGGTATTTCAGATCGTCTTAAGATAAAGGAATCATGGCTTTCTACAAATTTTGTATTACAAAACGAAGCTATTAACAACACAGAAAAAAGTTGTTGGTATTCTAAAGTATGGTAAGGACACCAGAGTTTAGCATCTTATGGTTAAGGGGGTGTGGAGAGAACAAAAAGAACATGTGGGGGGGAATCAGTGACAGAAGATAAGAAAGTGGTAACAGGCAATAATGAGGTAAAGAGGAGATGAAGGGATTATCTGAAGGACTAATGAATGTGCTAGATGATAAAGTGGCAAATATAGGGAGCTTGGAATGTGGAGACATACAAAATGGAAGAGTCATGGCAAATGGTTTCGTGAAAAGTGAAGGGATAGTGAAACCCTTAAATAAGATGGAGTGTGTGGTGAGGTGCCTGAGAACTGACAGAATGCCTGTATAAAGCAATCAAATAAAGGCAATGAAAGAAAAGTAATTGCTCCAATTACAATGGTATAAGCCTTTTGAGTATAACTGATAACTTGTAAGGGAGTGCAGTGATTGAGAGGATGGTGGCAAGCACAGAGCATCCAACTGATGAGGAAAAATGTGGCTTTAATGGTAGAAGATGTGTGGACTAGGTGTTTGATCCGAAGAATTTGTGAGATATAAACCTACAAAAAGGGAGGGATTAGTATATCACATTTGTGGATCTGGAGAAAGAGTAAGACAGGGTTGACAGAAATGCCTTGTGGAAGGAGATACAAATATGTGGTGCAAGAGGAAAGCTACTAGAAGCAGTAAGGAGCTTTAATCATGAAAAGAAGGCAACTGTGTGAAAATGATGGGAGGAGGGTGAGGGGTTTCAAGTAAAGGTAGGTCTGGATCAGAGATGTGATGGCACTATGGTTGTTTAAACTGTTTATGGGTTGGATGGTAGAGGACATACATTCAAAAGAGTTGGAAAGAAGGGCAGGTCTACATTACAGTGGGGGTGGGGTGGTCCAGAAAGTGAATAAGTTGCTGTTGATGGACGAAGCTGCTCTGATGGTTAACACAGCTTTGATGGCAAATTTGAGTGAGAAACTACAGAATCGAGTGTTTGAGTTTGGGATGATTTGTAAAAGGAGGATGCCGAGAGTTAATGTGAATAAAAGTAAGATTATGTGGTGTAGCAGAAGGGATAGACAGGTTAGTTCGAGTGTAAGACTGAATAAAGAAAATCTGGAAAAAGTCGAGTGTTTCAAATAACTTGGAGCGGACATGGCAGAGGATGGAACTATGGGAGCTGAGGTGAGTCATAGGGTGGGTGGGGCTAATTACCTATCACTTATTATCAGGTTAATCAACTATTCATAATGTACTGGATGGCAGTTCTACACTTATGAGACTCCAGTTCTTCAACATTCTCTCGCATGCAATTTTGTATGCTGTCTGCTGGGTGCAATGCAGACTGTGTGGAGCAAGAGGTCAATGTCTGTGAGGGAAAAGATAGGTGTGTTTGATGGTATGGCAGTCACAATGAAGCTATATGGGTGCAAGTCATCAGCCCTATTTAAAAGAAGAACTAAAGAGGATGGATGTTTTAGAAATACAATGCTTAAGAACAATTTTGGATGTGAGGAGGATTGACTGTGTAAGGAATGATAGAGTAAGAGAAAGGTGTGATAGTAAGCTGATTATGACTGAGAGAGCTGAATGGGGTGCTGAAATAGCTTACACAAGTAGATAAGATCAGTGATGAGAGACAAACTTAGAGGATATTTGTCAGAAAAGGAGAGAAGAAGAGGGGGTGCCTACAAAGATATATTACCATAACGGCAGGGCTAGCATCAAGTGCTCATCGCACATCTTCCTTGATCAAATACAACTATTCTTAGCAACAGCCACCTGAACTACATAATTATCTATTCTTGGTTCATCTGGGAATGATTTCAATCACAGGTCATGTATTCTTTGAAATGTTTCTGAAGTTACTCTTTACGTGTTTCTTAATTCTCCTGGCAGTATACTGAACACTTATTCTACTTTCCTGATTGGGCTGTTGTCATATATTTTTCTCAGATTAATTCTCAGAGTGTTTCACAGAAATTTTAAAGACTGAATATTTCTGTACCTTCCTTGATGAGAGCTTTCTGTTTTAATACAGTTTCTTTTTTACCTTTAATTTTGCCACGAGTAAATTACTAAAAATCTTTCTTTTCCTTCTAGGCTATAAAGTTCTTTCAGCATTTTCTGGTACAGCCATTCCCCGACATACGTCTGAGTTCTGTTCTGACTGACCAATTGGACGTAAGTTGGATGCACGTCAGCATTAGCATGTACAATTCATATACCTGTACAGCATTCTTTTTTCATACTCAATCTCTACCATGATTATCTAGTTTTTATTAACCAGCTTTATTATATGATTCTGCAGTTTCTTTTTACCTTTTATTTAAGATTCTTTATTTCATATTTAATCATTCTTATTTTTTTAAGTTATGCAAGTTCTATTGTGATTATCTCATTTTTGTTGAACCAGTTTTATGAACTGACATTTTTTAAATCACTCAATGGTTTATTAAAAAATAAAAATTCTTTGGTATATTTTTTACCTATTCAGGAGCTCCTTCATCAGCACTTGCTGCTTTACCTGTGACTCAAACATTGTGCAAGATATATCTTCTTTTAAATCTAATGAACCAACCATGACTTCCTGTGAAGTTCTCAATCTAATCCTCTCCTGCTCACTCCTTCAGACTCTCAAAAAGACTTCAAGCCTTCACCTGAATTGTTAGTAAGCTCAGTGGTGCACGCTTTTTAATTTAATCTTCCATCCACAGCATCAACAACTTTTCCATTTCATGGATGGGTCCTTGTTGTTGCTTTGTTATTTTCAGACTTCATACTTGCCGAACCTTTCACTGTTTCACGTATTTTTCTTTGTCCTTTAAAATTTTGAGACCGTCAAATGGGACAATTGTAGATCATGTGCAATAACATTAACTTTTTCTCCTCCTTCATATTGGGTGATTACCTCCATTTTCAATTCCAAAACAAGCATATTCCTCGAATTCTTACCAGATCTATCAACATGTGATGGGTGCTTCCTCTTGCCTGTCATCTTCTTTGGGGTGTAACACAAAAGAGATTCAATCCAGCATGGAAATTTGTTAGATTCACTTGAATAACACTGGCTTACTGACTGGCAACTGAGAGCAAGAACTGAGAGAGATGCTATGATGTACACAATGCCGGGATATCATCTGATAGTCATTATTGTATACATGCAGCTGTTAGCACTAGCAGACATAAGACCAAGCATAATTTTTGTATTTACATATATTTCCTAATTTATAATTCTTCTGGTCGTATGTACGAATGGTCATAAGTTGCATAGGTCATAAGTATGGGAGAATTTGTAATTCGTAGGATGTATCCCCTCAAGTTTGCTCTTGAAGTGCTTTTGAATTCTAATTTGCTTTTATTTGTATTTGTTTTGTTGGAAACCATAAGACAGCAGTATTCAACTTCATTTCTTATAACATACATGCATGCATGCATACATACATACATATTTCATCAGTTTCCTAGCGCTACCTTACTGATGCAGGGGGTGGCAATGCTATTTCCTGTAGGGCGGGATGGCATTAGGAATGGATGGAGGCAAGCAAGTATGAATATGTACATGTGTATATGCATGTGTATGTATATGTATGTATATATGCATATGATGGTATGTACATGTATCTATTGTGCATATATGTGCATGTATGTATATGTGTGTGTATGTTTCCTGGCACTACCTTGCTAATGCAGGACACAGTGATCAAGTATAATAAATATGAAAATAATAATAATAATAATAATAATAATAATAATAATAATAATAATAATAATAACAAATATAATAATTATATAAAAATAATAATATTAATAATAATAATAATAATAATAACAAAAATAATAATAATAATAACAAATACAATAATTTCAATGTAAAATACATATTTTCATGAGGTGAGATGAATGGCAAAGTCAAAGCCAGAGAATGGTTTGGAAACGTCTTAGGAGCAAAGGCAGGGTTTGTGAGAGGACAAGAGCTAGGGAAGGAGTAGCACTACTCCTGAAGCAGGAGTTGTGGGAGTGTGTGATAGAATGTAAGGAAGTAAATTGTAGATTGGTGGGTGAAACTAAAAGTGGCTTGTGAGAGATGGTTGATTATTGGTGCTTAAGCACCTGGTTATGGGAAGAAAGATCTTGAGAGGCAAGTGTTTTGGGAGCAGATGAGTGAGTGTGTCAGCAGTTTTGGTGCATGATACCAGGTATTAGTGATAGGTGATCTGAAAGCAAAAGTAAGTAATGTGGCAATTGAGGGCATAATTGGTGCACATGGGGTATCCAGTGTTGTGAATGGAAATGGTGAGGAGCTCGTGGAATTGTGCTGAAAAAAGACTGGTGATTGGGAATACCTGGTTTAAAGAGAGAGATATACACAAGTATACATATGTGAGTAGGTGTGGCTCTCTCAGTGAATGTTTTACTGAAGTGGCTCCCTTTCAAAAATCAGTGAATAACACTGTCCTAGTATGTTCACTTATATGAACCCATGTCTCTGTGATAATCTAAATTTGTACAGTCTCTTCACTTTATAACTGAAATCCTCCTTCATAAGTACTTTACCCTCACTGAAAAGTGGGTACTTACTACTTCATGTACAATCCTGATTTGTTCTGAATTATCAAAGTTCTTTCAAGGACCATATAATCTCAACACTATTATGCATTTCTTTCCTGCAGTTGAGTGTTAATTGTTACTATATTACCTGTTACTGTAAAGGAGGCTCTGTTGGTATTTATTTGGGAAAACAATCATTCAACTCCATGAGCAAAATTGAGTGAAACCATGTAAAGGGGAGGAAAGGTGTTCAGAGCTTTCCAGTTAGCTGAATACCAGATAAAACAGAGGTTCTTGCATACCAGAGTTTTGCCAACCACAATTTTGCTGAGAACAATTTACTATTTTGCCAACCACAACATTTGTCGAGTATCCACGGTTTTCCACAGCACCACAAACAAAACTGAGTGAAACCATGCAAAGGAGAGGAAAGGTGTACAGAGCTTTCCAGTTAGCTGAATACCAGATAATACAGAGGTTCTTGCCTACCACAGTTTTGCCAACCACAATGTTGCTGAGAACAATTTACTATTTTGCCAACCACAGCATTTGTCTTGAGTATCCAGTTTTCCACAGCACCACAAACACTTTATCCATGCATTAGGTGGGCATCATATGTCCACAGGCTGTTTGTTGCCCAATCTGGCCCAAACCATTTGAAGGCAAAGACGGGAGTGTCATAACCAGGCAGTGTTCCTTGGCAAGTGTCAATCTACCCCTTTGTTCAGCTTAGCTGGCTGGCTGCTTTGTGTGAGTGCTGAGATGCAACAACAGTGGTGACATACTAAAATCATGTTTTTTACCTTAGAGGTTTTTATATGATTTCATAGTACAGTACTACTATTATCAGGTATGTTGTTTTTGACATATACAAGTTGCCAATCAAAAATCCAGCAACCTTGGAACCTCATGGCTACAGGATTTTAGATTTTTCTGAAAAATTTACTGATTGCCTCTTGACTCTATAAATGTTGTATATATTGTAACAGAAAATTACTGCAGTACTTTAAAGAAAGAAAATTAAACACTAAATGAAAAGCAAATGAACTTTTAATGTTGAACAATTAATAAAATGGTTTGGGTGCAATAAAATTATATAGTACTCTACTGGTAACATGCTGGACTTACAACACAGTTCTAAAGAATTTTCAATTAGTACTGTACACAGTAGAAAAAGTTAAATACTGGTAGCAGGTGGGTTGTTAGGATCATCTTCATCACTAACTGGAACACTAGCATCCTTCAAAGCTTTGAAACCTGGGAATTTTTAAACTGTGCTCACCACGCAGGTACTGACCACACTGAGATTCCTGCCAGAAAACTGATGGAACTGGAATAACGACTGCTGGATTTTTGATTGGCAACCTGTAATATGATTATTTTCAACCCAGAAGTATTTCAAGGGTCTCTCCCCTAATCCCAAATCACAGTTTTGCCAACCACAGGGTTTCTCAGAAATGTAACTCCAGCAGTTGGCAAGGAACTTCTGAAAAGCATGTCCCATACTGTAACCTTAACAAATGGAATATAGTATCAAAATTTGCTATGTCCCATACTGTAACCTTAATAAATGGAATAGAGTATCAAAATTTGCTATCATTAAACATCAATAACAGACTTTTTTCACATTTGTTTGCATTTTCCTACATTAGTGAGATAGCACCATAAACAGATGAAGGAAGGCCTCATTCACTCAAATCCATTCTCTAGCTGTCATGTGTAATGTACCAAAGCTGCAGCCCTAATCCACAACCATGCCCCACAGACCTTTTCAGTGTTTACTCCAGCCCACTGACAGCACATCACTCCCATGATGAAAAGAATATCAAAATTCTTCTCACATTATTATTATTAAATTAAGGTAAAAGAAGCAGAATCATCCCAAAGCATTATAGCAGATAAATTATCTCCACACCTATAAAATGCTGAAGAACCAACAGAAATATAAGAAAACATCAGAAAAATTTTGCAGCTGATTCATTTATCATAATAGCAGTAGTTATTACATTTTGCAATAAGAAAAGATTTATGATAAGAATGAGGGTTTCCTCAGCATATTATATGTACAGTACTGTGAAAGAGAGGAGAGGAAGTAACGGAAAATATAGAAGAAAACAAAGAAAAGAAAAAGGGTGGTTTGGATAAATAAGGTACAGTGGCATTCATGTGAATGTTGGCCAAGTAAAAAATTCACTTTACATCCATCATGGTAATGATTCCAAGAATGACCACATGATCATCTAATTGTGCAGCAAATTTTAATTTTATACATTTCTGCACAGCACTGAAAAAGGAAAGAAAATTGGAAGAATAAATAAGCATTTAAAATGCCACTAGACCTAACTTTATGTAATTAATATGAGTCTCCCACTTGCACCAATGTTGCAAGAAATATTACAGCCTATTTCAGTCCTATATGTGGAAATAGAAAATGAAGTTGGTCCTGTAAAAGTACACAGTCGCCAAAAACTTTCTAAAGAAGGGGCTATGTTTTTCAAATTTGAATGAGTGGAAAATTGGAAATTTTGAGGGAGCTAGATTATTAAGGAGACTATGGTTATTCAAAAGATGAGTGGTAAAAGCATTTTCGATCAATATCTGGTGTGACTGAACGACTCCAAGCATAGGTATCATGGATCACCTTGAGAATATACAGAACCACCAGAAATCAGACAAGGACAGTGTTAAGTACTGTTGTTTAAGAGGGAGGTGCTAGTAATGTGGAGACTTGGTAACAAAACTGCAGAACATACTTTGCATTCATTTCTTTGCTGCAGAGCAAACTGTAGAATTTCTAAAGTACAGAAATATTTGCTACCATACCAATCTATTCTCACACTTACTTAACTGCAAGAGTAGCCTGAACAAGATCCCAGCAGTAAACATATCCATCTTCAGATCCTGACATCACATGAGTGTCTGAAGATGTGAAACAGCTCTCAACCTACAGTAAAAGCATAGTTAGAGGTTTAAAAAGGATCTAAAATAAAGTCATTAATGCTAAAACCTACTCACATCTTACAACTACCTCATATTGTTATTATGGTGCAACCATAGAGTTCTTTTTATGGAGCTCATGCTGCTTCAAGGCTGCACTCCTCACAGGAGCAAAGGAAATGATGGACTCCTTTAGAGCAAATATGTCTAGAACAAGACTGTACCCCTGTCTGTCCACCAACAATGGTAGAATATGACTAAAGATGACTTTTTACATGTGATGTGAACTTGGGTGGGGGTTATATTGTTTTATTCTTGTTCTCACCTGGGAGATTTATCTAGCTTCTGTGGCCTTTCAAGTGAAATTAGGTGTTTTATTCTTGCTAACACCATGAGGTTTTATTCATCTTTTGGGATGCCCATCATGCCACATGATCAAACTTGTAATGTTTAAAGTGAACTTGGAGGTTTTATTCTTGCTAATTCTATAAAATCTTATTCACATTTTGAGAGGATAACAGAGGGTATTATTCAGCTTATAATTGGGTATTCTGAGAGAACTTTGGGGTTTTATTCTTGCTAACCCCATAAGATCTTATTTTATTAAGATTTTGAGTGATCTTGGAGTTTTTATTTTGTTAATGACAGGCAAATCTATTTAGGTTTTGGGTGACCATTTGTTGCACAAGTCTGGACCTGTGCAATTTTGGGTGAAGAGAGGGGTTTTATTCCCACTAATGAAAAAAATATTTCAACTTTTGGGAGACCCCTCGTGGCACAAGTCCAGACCTGTAACTTCTTGAGAGAGCTTGAAGGTTTCAATCTTGCTAATACCAGCTTCAGAGAAGCCATGCCTACCACACATCCAGTCATGTGGTATCTTGGGCGAATTTGTTTTCTTCTTGTTAATGCCAAACAATTTCATTAAACTTTTGCAATGCCCCTCATGGCACAGGTCAGGACCTTTGCCATTTTGATGATCCTGGGGGTTTCATTCTTGCTACCACCAGATAATCTTATTCAACTTTCGGAAGGCTCTCTAATAATAATCACACTACAGTTCTTCTCCTGCTCTGATTTTGTTTATTTTCACATCATGAAGATGATAATATACTGGTTTTCTTTATCCTGTCTTGTAATTGACAGTTGTGAATGAAGAATTTCATTAGCAATAATAAATTCAACAACAATATGCTATTATGAACTTCCTGCAGTTTTCCTGTGTCATACAAGTAGGAATTCAAAGGGCAACAGACCACTGGGTCCTTTTAAGGCTGTTTGTGATAGTGGAAGATACCAGTAACTCACAGATTAAGGTGGTAAGAGTTGGAAGGTATACAGGTCCAGATCTGTGCCGTTTTGAGTGAACTTGAAGGTTTTATTTGAGCTAAAGGCAGACATTTTTATTCAGCTTTTGGAATGCCCTTCACACCATAGGTCCAGACTTGTGGCATTTTGGTGAACTTGGGGGTTTGGTTAGGTAAGGTTAGTTTAGACCTATGGCTTTTTGGGTGAACTTAGGGATTTTATTCTTGCTAACACCAGATGATTTTAATCAGCTTTTGGGATGCCCTTTGTGCCTTAGGTCTGGACCTATGCTGTTTAGGGTGAACCCGAATGTCTTATTCTTTTTTAATGCCTAACAAATTTACTCAGCTTTTGAGGGCCCCTTGCACCACAAGTCTAGATCCATGACATCTTGGGTGATCTTGGAGGGTTTATTCAAGCTACATTCAGATGATTTTTTGAGATTTTGGGAGGCCCCTTGCATCACAGGTCCAGACCCATGGTGCTTTGGGTGAACTTGAAGGTTTTATTCTTGCTAATGCCACTAGAGGATTGTATTTAGTTCTTGGGAGGCCCCTTACACAACAGGTCTGGATCTGAGGCATTTTGGGTGAATCTGTGGTTTTATATATGCTAATAACAGATAATCATATTCACCCTTTTGAAGGCTCCTTGCCCAACAGGCAAAGCTTTGGGTAAACTCAGGGTTTTATTCTTCCCAACGCCAGAGGATTTTAATTGTTTTTCAGGAGGGCCCCTCATACCCAGGCCTATGGTTTTTTTGACATACTTGAGGGTTTTATTCTTGCTAACATCATATGAGTTTAAATCAGGTTTAGGAGGCCCATCTCATGCTACAGGTCTAGACCTGCATTATTTAGGATAAACTTGAAGGTTTCATTCCTGCTAACGCCAGACAATTTTATTCAGCTTTTGAAGGGTCCCTTGAACAACAGGTCCTATGGCATTTTGGATTATGTTAGGGGTTTTATTCCTCCTAAAGCCATTTGAATTATTTTAAGCTTTTGGGAAGCCCCTCACACCACAGGTTCAGACCAATGGCATTTTGGGAGAATCTGAGAGTTCTATTCTTTCTAACACCAGACAACTTTATCTAGCTTTTTGAGGGTTTTATTTTTTGCTAACACCAGACCAGTGGCATTATGGGTGAGCTCTGTTTTTTTTTTTTTTTATATCTGCTAATGTAAAAAGATTTTATTCAGCTTTTGGGAGGCCCCTTGCACCACAGACCCGGATCCATGGCAATACGGGTGAACTTGAGGGTTTTACTCTTGCTGATGACAAATGAGTTTATTTAAGTTTTGTGAGGCCTCTCATGCCACAGGTGACATTTTGCATGACCTTTGAGAATTTCTTCTTGCTATAGCTAGGCAATTTCATTTAGCTTTTGGGAGGGCCCCTAAAGCCACAGGTCTCAACCTGTGGCATTTTCATAAACTTGGGAATCTTATTCTTGCTACCACCAGATTTGCACCTGTGCTTGCTCATTTGTTTTCCTTCTGTTTAAAAAACAGAACTTTTCCTCCTTCTTAGAAGCATATATTAGTAAATCCCATCATTAGGAAGGGTGACCATTCTAACCCCTCTACCTACCATCCTGTTGCTTTGACATCTACCATTTCCAAAGTCTCTGAATCCTCAACTCAACTCCCATATCCGTAAGGTGAGATCCATGGGTGATGCTCTTCCCTATCTTACTAATGTCTGGTCATCATCTCTGAAAGATCTGGGGGAATCCTATATGGTTGCCCTTGATATATCCAGAGCTTTTGCTAGGGTGTGGCATTAGTCTCATCTCTGAGCTCCCCTCTTTTGGCTTCCCATCCACATACCTAGCTTCCTCTTTGACTGATCTATCTCCATGGATGTTGATGGATCAGCCACCTCCTCCTTACTCCATCACTGGCAGTGTCCCTCAAGGTTCTGTCCTGTCTCCTAAATCATCTACTCTTATCAATGATTTTCTTTCTTCAACGAATAACCAAAAGCACTCATATACTGACCAATCAACACTGCGTTCCTCCATATCCTTCAATTCTGCTCCCTCCTCTCACTCAATCTGCAGCTTGTTTCGACACAACTTCCTCAATGAAGTCAGACTTGGACACGATATCTTAACAGAGTAGACAAAATCTGGTTGATTTGAATGCTCCAATACCCAGTATCTGCCTTCTCTCTATTGAAAATTCCTTGCACCAATCCTCTCTCCTTCAATGGTACTGTAATTCCATCTTTAACTCAGTGAACTTGGTGTTACTGTAACATCCATTCTATCTTGAAAATGTCACATTATAGAAATAGCTTAGTCTGCCTATAAACACTGGGAGTCCTGTTTAGATGTCAAAATTTCTTCTCCAAACAGCTGCTCTGTTTATACAAAGGACTGATCTGTCCTTGTATAGGTGGTTCTAGGTCTGTATCATTACTCAGCAGAGTTGATTTTGAAAGTGGTCCGACTTATCAACTTTCCCAGGATAACTTGAAAACTTGACCCACTTGCCCTATGCCATGATGCTGGGATACTTTCCCTCTTCTATAGGTATTACTTTAGGTTTTGCTTCCAAGAGCAGGTATGCCTGTTTGCCCCCACCACTAGCTAGAACACGGCAAGCTATTATGTCACATGATTGTGTGGCCACATGCAACTCAAGGGTGGGCTGTTTTGATAACTGTTTCCTTTCTTACATTTTGAAGCTTTGTTATATAAAGGTAATAGTAAGGATAAACTTGAGCTCCAGCCTCTTGATATACCATGACTTTACTATTCCTGATGTTGAAGAATGATGCAATAATAACACTGAGTAACACAATTTTTGTTCCTGGGTAGTAGGTGTTACTTTCTAATTGCTTATGCATAAAAAGTAGAGAAAAAGGTATATATTTCCTTCATACTTTGCTTTTGTGACCAGGACAGTGATACTTTGAAACTTACCTATTTCCAAATAGACAATGGGTGAATTTGCTCATTTCTATTCACATAAAGTCAGAAAAACAACAATATATGAAACAAAATTAACATGTTTTTACACTAATGTTAAACAAAAGTGATCACAAAAGATTTAGAAGTGAGTAGATTTTTGAGATTTATGAATGTACTGTACGTCACATTCACGAATGAGACCCCAAATATAATCTCCCATCATGTTCTCATTATACGTTCCTTGATAGCGGCATTCAAAGTCCAGTATATCCTGGTGGAAGCACTCACCTTCCTCCTCCGAATACACTCCCATGTCCTCCTTGAATTTATCAAGATGAGCATCAAGGATATGGAATTTGAAGGACTTCCTGAAGCCTATTCTGCCACAGTTCTTCACCATAGTCTCAACCAGCTCCACACAGTTTTTGGCCTTGTGATTGCCCAGGAAGCCCCGAACCACTGTGACAAAGCTGCACCAAGCTGCTTTCTCCTTCCTATTGGGCTTCTTAGGGAAGAAGCTTAGGTAAGAAGTCTTGAAGGTACTTGAAGGCTACAGACCCCTTATCTAGAGCTGTGACTAATTGTTTCATAAGGCCTAATTTTGTGTGCAGTGTTGGCATCAACACCTTCCCGGAGTCCACCAGTGGCTCCCACTTGATGTTCATTCCCACAGAGAATTCGGTCAGCTGTAGCCAGTCCCGCCTGTGGTATTCAGAGGGAGCCTGGCTCTCGTGGGAGCTGGGTGGGATAAGCCCAAACCCCTAGGCTCAGTGCTAAGCCCATCTCCACCTGCGGGTCGCCCTAGAGTATAGGGCCCACACCTGAGTTGTAGGGAGGTTTAATCTCAAACAACAACAACTGTGGTGTTGTGCCACAGTGTCCCTGCTGTCCCAAAGGCAAAGATTTCAGGAAAATTTGATAAAACCGCCTTGGAGATCCATCAAGAGTGCTACCATTTTAAAGTCTCCGATGACCTCCCAGCTGTACTCATCATACTTTAAGGCATCTATAGTCGTGGAGCACGAATCTGATGGTTTCATAATTGTGTCCTGGCAACCTATGGTCCACAGTGTGTCTGACTTTGTGTATAATATGATACGCATAGGAAACTGTTGTCAGTATCAATTGAATGGCCAAATATGAAGGCAATAATGATGAATACTGTTAATTATAGTTAATTTTGAGTTTCAAAGAATAAATACTGTTGCAGACAGCTATTTTGTTAATTCATAAGGTCGCTGATTATAATTTAAAAAGGGTTCGAACACTGCTCATGCAGCTCAAAGTAGTGCATCATGATGATCAACTTTATGTTAATTACAAAATATCTACATTGTATTCTGACATACTATAATACATAGGTTATCTTTCACCCTTATTTCCTGGATTATTGTCTGAAAAATATGTGACATTGCAATATTGTTGGTTACTGCTGGTGGCAGATTAATTGACAACAGATGAATGGCAGGAAAAGGCAGGAAAGCTGAATGTCTGCAACCGATGTCCGGACTTGCCTCCTCATTCTCTACCCACTGCCCTATGCTCCAGCCATATTGCCATCAGTATCAATTTTTCAAGTGATTCTTACCGTAACATTGATAATTATGACACTCCTCAAGTTAGAATCATTCTCACACTTTCACTCAGTTATCTACACACTCTCATGGTAAACACATAATGTAAACTAAGAATCAAAACTGATGCCTTATTATGTCACAACAAATAACTCTATATGGTATGTCGGTATTTCGCAACTCAGCTGAGTGCACTACCTCTCTCTCTCTCTCTCTCTCTCTCTCTCTCTCTCTCTCTCTCTTTCTCTGGAGAGTTAGAGCTACATCTTAAATTAACAAATATAGATGTCTGCTACAAAACTTATCCTCTGAAACTTAAAACCAAGTGAATTAACCGTATTCACTATTATTGCCTGCATACTTGGTCATTCAAGTAATACTGACAAATGTTTCCTATGCATATCATATTATACATCAAATCAGACACCCTGTGGACCAGAAAGTTGCCAGGGTACTATAATGAAACCTTCAGACTCATGTGCTGCGACTACAGTAAGGTCTTGACACTGTTGTATTTTTCTTTGAGGTGCACCAAGTGAGCCTAGGGAAGAAACGGGTACTTGTTCCCGTTCTGGAGCAGCGTGGCTCTGAGGCTCCTGGATGAACTGTCAATAAAGAGGCACCACTCTTTTGGGTTATAAATGATTCTAATTGCCTCAAACAGACTGGTTACGTTGTGGCAGAAGCAGAGCCCATCATGACGGGTGAAGAAGACAGAAAAACTTAGGTGACGCCTCCTCTGATCTGTGATTTGCACACTTTCATCCAACCAGTTCCACAAGCTCGGCACTGGACTTTTTGAGACCAAGATCTCTGATCAAGTCATTGAGGTCTTTTTCATTTGGGTAGCATGGGTTTCTCTCCTCAGCTGCAACTCTGAAATTGTAATCTGGATCTACAACGTCTTCCTCCCCCTTTGACTTGCTGCTCTGTTCTGATGACAGCTGCTCTCTCTCTGGAGAAGTGGGTATGGGAAGCTCAAGGCCGTGTGGCACTGGGGCAACGGATGAGGGGAAAGTCCGGATACGTGATAGTAGGTGCATTCTGCCAAACTGACATTTGGAAGGGTCCACCATGCAGAAGTAGCAATTGTTTGGGTGGTCAATGGGTTCCTGTCAACTTCTTGGGATTGCGAACTTCATGGCTCTCTTTTCCCCTTTGTACCATCCAGCAAAAGAACAATATAGAATTGTGATTATAGAAAAAATTATATATTTGTTTATTTATTTATTTCACCCATGACTAATGCGTGAGATTCTCTCCACATATTCCATATATGATATTCTTCTTCAATAGCATTGAAAATTTAAGAGTTTAAATAAAAAATTCTTAAATTTCAAAAACTGTAAAAAATGTTATAACCCAAAATTATGCCATCCAAACAAGCTCTAACATTTATAAGCTCATGCTGACACTGTCCGTCCAATCTGTGGCCCCCTAGTCCCCAGCATCATGGGGTGCTAAGAATCTCCGGGTTTTAGCCTGACTCTACTGCCAATGAGAGGGAGGGCTCTAGCAGTAGTAGTACCGGCCCCTCCCACGACTCTCCCCTCT
>JAYMFT010000998.1:0-17398 GCA_038088735.1 Panulirus argus | reverse complement strand
CACATCCAGGCCCCACAGACCTTTCCGTGGTTTACCCCAGATGCTTCATATGCCCTGGTTCAGCCCATTGACAGCACATATATAAACTAAATCAGCAAAATTGAACGTCGAACAAAGCTAGCTAATGGAAAATATATTTTAATTGATGGTTTACATCCTTAATGAGATGGATGGGCCTAATGGTAATCATTAGGTTATAGATTTCCATCTCATTATATGAAGAAAAGAGACTTGCTCTGCCCTTCCATTATTTTATATACAATTAACTGTTTAGACTTTTAAAGTTTTTGATCCCTAGAATGGTATTGAACCCCTGTTGACCCCTAGATGTTTATACACCCAGCACAGTTCCATAGACTCCTCGGGATCTTTAACAACCACTTTGAGAACTACTTGCTTCAACATTGTGGATCTACCCTGTGTATTTTTGGAGATTTCTCCTTCAGTGGAGATAGATTGTAATGAGCTCCTGATTCACAACTGAAGATACTTATATTTCCCTTGAATTTAGACTTCTTATCTATGATTTTTTTTCTTTATCTAAATCCTCTTCCTTCATGTGGGTATGCTCTCATGCCCATGGAAAAAACACAGAGAAAATAAATGTAGGTTGTGAGATTTTTAAAACCTTTTCTCTATAGATAGTCCCATGACCTTTCTTTTACGTGGTCTCTTTACCCTGCCCTACCTTCCCCTTGTTGACTATTATGACCTGCAATAATTGAGCTGGTTAGTGGCTAAAAGCCAGTGGATTGATGACATCATCTTTGTAGTGGTCTCAGATTGGCTAAAGTGGGCTGGAAAAAAGTGAGCTGGAAGAATAGCAGTGGGTGGGGAAACCATTGTTCCTTACCAGAAAGATAGAGGATTAAAAGATCCGAACCCCAATATTCCTAAAGAATGTTTCTCATGTATGCAGGACATGCCGAAGGAAAAAAGGGTTTTTCAGATGTGAAAACCTAAATTTTTAGTCGTTATGGACTTATTCATTAGATTTGAATATCATTTCTTCCACAGAGAGCTTAGAGACACGTGTGGAGCACTACATAAAGAGACAGCGAATAGATCCTGCTGTCCTTGGAAAGATATCATCTGTAGACAGTGATGGCCAACAGAAACAACTTTCATAAATATAATCAGATCCAAGGATAAGTTGCTTATAAGTTGAAAGGGAAAATGATATAATGTTTTCTGTAGCCACCTGAAAAATAAAACATGAAGATGTAAGTGCTTTCATGGGTGTTTTCACATCACTGTGGGACCCACTATATCCTGATGAAGTGAATACACTCTTGAAAGAGCCAGGATCTTTGTGTTTTATTTTCCATGTGGCTACAAACTTATTCCTTAATCATGTTTTTGTGATTTATTTGCACTGAAGTAATGTATATTTTTTATTTAGATTTTACAGCTCCAGGACCCCTTTTAAGAGACTCCTGCAGTTTTAAGGCTGCATTACTGTCAGTAGTTGGGAAGGAATGACTACTTAGTTATTTTTATGAATTTCAAATAACTCTACCATAATGTTCATAGACTACATAAATATAAATTACCATGAGCAAAACTTTTGTTATTTATCCCTGGGGTTGGGAAGAAAAAATTCTACCTCTGTATTCCCTGGGGGTCATAGAAGATGTAGTGGCAACTCTCTTGACTCTCATGCTGAAACATCTACAAAACTTCCACAGATTATAAGGGTGAAATTAGTGAGTAAAATATGCTTCAGTGATTTTTTCCAATGTCTTTTGAATAACTTTGAAATTGTAAAGTTAAATGAAAGTTTTAAACAACTTGAAAAACAGATTCATGGTGTTGCAAAGGAAACCTAACTGAGGAGTTACAGGTTTAAAGAAGGATGGTAGCATCACGCCTAATACAGTTAGCAACACACTTCACAATCTGGTAACTAGGGCTACTGTCAAAAGCATAGGCAGCAGATTAGCCACATTGCTAAAACTAGAGCAAGTTTATTTGATATTCCACTGGAATGTGAAACAACATCCCATGTTGTGTGAACCCAAGTTCAAGACTTTACCTCAATAAAACCTTAGTGAAACTTGATTCAAGAATGCCTTTGATGTTGTGAGAAAAGACACTGCCATCATCATTTTCCTTCTGTTCTTCCTTTCATCCAGATGTATCTCAGGGAAACACTGATATTAGCTTGAGATTGATTTTGCAGAATCAGTCCAGTCTCTCCTTTTCTGCCTAACCTTCAAAACAAATATAGACAGCTTGCTGATTGAGCTGAATATTTGCTTCTTAGATAATGGTGGTTTGGAAAGCATTGCAGTATCCTTGTCTATTGATCTTATTCTTGTGAAGAGTCTTCCAATAATAGTGGGATCTCTTTCTCAACACTTCCAAATGAAAGATGATCACTCGCAATCCTGAGACTTCCAACAAATGTTTACAATAAGGTTAGTAACCCTTGAATTCCAGGGACATTATTGCCATTTTAGCTTAAAAAGATATGTAGGACTTAAAATGATGGAAGGCAAAATCAGTACCTTAGGTACCCACAATGCCCTGTTCCTTCTCACTAGGCATTTTATCTTTGAAATATCTTAGGGGTACATCATGTTTCAGCAGTAACAGACTTAGAGAATATGACAAAAAACTGAAGTCTGCCTCTGCAAAAGAAGCATGTTGGTTTGTAAAAATAAAACATTTCATAAGTTTTAAGAAAATATTTTATTTACATCGTAAAGTCAATTACCTTGAACAAACAGCACACATGAAAGTTCATTTTGGTGCAGTTAGAATGAAATTGTTAAAATAAATTTGAGGTGAAATATGCCTTGTCTACTTTATTTTATTTCTACAATGTAAGAAGCAAATATATCTCAGATGTATAAAGCAACCCACTACACATTTCATTAAATGTAAATGTATTACAGATTAATAACATTTACTGAAAGATTACTTGTAAGTGTACAGGTTAAGATGCAAGCTGTCAAAAGAGTCATCTATTCACCTGCTTTTATGTATGCATGATGCCACAAAATTTTAGATGCTAAGATGAAAAAACACACTCGCATACATATCCATGCATATGTTTTCCAAGAGGAGGGGAATGGGTGGACAAGGGATGCTAAATGATTACCTATCTGCAAGATGATTATCTATCTGCAGCAAGATTTGCCATGCTGACAGGGTTAGAGTGTGGCAATTACAGCAATGAAAAGGAAATGAAGCAGACTGAATGACCAGGAAGGAAAAAGGGCAAGAGAAGAGATGGAGGAAGAAGGGGAATGTAGAACAGCAGCAGGAATATGTGGACAGAAGTAAAGTGTAAATGAGCAAAAAGGAATAGCAAAAGAAAAAAGAAAAACAGAGATAAAGAGAAATGGAAAGGAAGAGGAAGCAAATAGTAAGGAACTGAAATAGTGAACCAAATAGGATAAAGGTTGGAAAGAGGTGAAATTGGAAAAAGTGGACAGGGGATTACAGGATAGAAGATATAGAAACTGGAATGGAGACAGAGTAGAGCAGAGTGGAAAGGATAAAATAGTAGTAGTAAAAAGAGGAGACAAGGAAAATGGAGTAAGGTGAGATCAAGAGGAAGGGAGATGTTGACTAAGTGGTAAAAACTTCCTTACCTGGGTAGGGAAGACAGACGGTAATACAAGAGTCACAGGAAGACAAGGGTGTGATTACATACAACCAATATGTATGAGGAAGGGAAAGTAAGGCACTTTTAGGAAGTTTGGGAAGGTACTGAAGGGATTGGAAATGGAATGGGAAAGGAAATGCTGATTTTTGAAACTGTAAAATCCATTATGTTTTCAGGCAAACATTTATAAACATAAAGGGGCTTGAATAATGATTTTAAATAACTAATAAGTTAATTTTGACAAAATGCTAACTGTTTTCTGGGAGGCTTACATTATTATTTTCTTGATTCTATTCTCTTTCAACCATTTTAATTTTTCTCACTGTCCTGTCAATTTATGTTGTAATCATGATCCTTCTCACTGGTCTGCTGCTTATTCATAAGCCAACCTTTCTTCTAAATCAACCTCCTTGTGCATATATAAAACCAGGTTGCACTGATATTTTCAACAGCCTTCATCACAACTACAAACACACTTTACTTTTTACACAGAAACATTTTTGTCTTCCCTTTAGCAATGTTACTATTACAAGTTGGACGTCATGTTGTTCAAAGGTTCACATAATGCAGTTACGTGTTAAAGAGAAATATTACATGATTTTTTTCGGTTTTAAGTACAGTTTTTCTGTAGCATTTCTACATAGTGCACCAAGAGTGAAAGTTCTCCTAAGCATTTATGCTTAGCATATCAAGAACAGCAATACAATATAAAACATTAAATGACTAGAGCACAAAGACTAGAAATAATTTTATAATTAATATGGCACAGGCCCTAACTTCTAAACTTCTCTTGACTTGAGTATTGCAGGTTTACTTAAAAAAAGATCAATATCAATAATAAGTTCCTTACACAACCATGTTAAAAAAGTCTTTGTATGGATATTACAATTACTAAGTCAACTGATAGGAATGACAAGAAAATTGTCCAGGAATGTGAATTATACAAAGGTACAATATTCAAACTAGTTTCTAAATTCTTGTAAAGGCATTGCTAGTAATTCACTGTCCACAGCATTAGTTGCTTTGTGCTAACATAACTACCAATACCCTGGCAGGTAACACTTTTCTTCAAGTATAAATAAAAATGTGCTTTGGTGCAACATCATAATGAGCTCCTAATGTTAGTTTTAGGGATTCATAAATGTCACGTCTTATATTCTAAATTGTGCATCTGTATTTACACTCACTAAGGTAACAAAATTCCCTAATACTACAATTATTTTTTTTCTACATACAGAAAAGGTCCATAGTAATTACACAAGGACCATTTAAGTACCTAACATGGAAGTTTATGTGGCTTTTTAGCACTGTACTTAGGGTCTTGTTGATGCATATTTTGCTGACATTTCAGAAATGGGCTGCACTTTAGGAACTTAGGATATGTGACTGTTACTTTCATATACGTGCACAGATTAGCATCACAATGCTGGAACACAGTCCATGCCATTTTATTCCAAATCCATGTCACATAATGCAGAGAATAAATGCATCCCTCAAAGTCTGTATGCTAAAATGAGTGAATGAGATTAAATATCATAAATGCAAAATGACTGAATGAGATCAAATAAATATCATAAATGCTGTTAACCACAATAAAAGCAGATATAATCTTCAAATAAGGGTAACAGCATATTGGACATAAATGAACTGTACAAACAAAAAAAAATTACGTACTGAAACATAAAATAAAAAGTTTAGAAATTTTTATTCAAAGTTAAATATACGGTTTCACAAATATCATTCTACACAGAATAATCTGTGGTGTTCACACACCCTCACCCATATATTATGGCTACCTTATCCATACCCCTGAAACACATCTACTTGGAAAAAAAACATACACTGTATGAACATAATCTTAACTTGACCTGTATATACCTGGGCCTCAACTTGCAATGGGGTTATGTTCCTAAACACCTGTCACAAGTCAAGTTCATCATGAGTCAAACCAACGAATCCTATGTTATGGATAGACTACAATGACCCTAAAAAAAATTAGCTTACTACAGTACCACACTTTGTCACAGAGTAATTTAGATATTTGATGAAAAATTACTTAAAAATGTACTGTACCTAAACATGGTGATGAGGGGTTTAGGTACTGCTGGAGTGGGATTGGGTTGACTGAGTGTTACTGGGAGGGAGAGAAAAGAGCACTTGGGGTAAGCTATGTCATCCCCAAATTATCTATACTGCCATGAGTATCTTAAACATTCTTTGCAGATATACTATAATATCTAGATTTATTGTGGATGCAGTAAATATGAAAAGAGTGAACACAAATAACATTATGCCAATTGGTGGGGTACAAATCATATGGTATTTTGCTGTAGCATCATTAAAACATACATAAGTACATATATACATACTATTATGATATTCACTATTCAAAGAAAATATTCTCTACACATTAAAAACATGGCAGTATGATTTTTTTTATTTTTTCAAATCTGGCATGTGCAGAAATATAGTGTAAGTCAATGCAATGTACCCTAATTCTAAAGTGTCATAAGTCTGAAACATTACATGTTGAAGCATCCCATCTGAAGGCTCTGGTGTGTAGGACTTGTATGCTGACAGCCTGGCTACATGGAATTCTACAAGTACCCACCAGTTTTTTTTTCTTTTAAAAAAGATGTCAACCACCCAAGGGTCATGGCAGTGTCTATCTCTTTATGTACTGAAATAAAATATATCATGGCATTCTTCAGTAACATCCTTTTAAGCTAACAATATCACTGAAATATTTCCATGACATCACTGTCCTTGATAGTAGATGACTTAATAAATCAGGCCCATACCTGACATTTGTGGCCCTAATCCTGGATATGAATCAGGTGAACAATACCAGACAATGTCAGCATTTCACATAAAATTGCATTTCTCCAGTGTTCCTTTTCCAAGACCATAAATACAGATAAGTATTGAAAATACACAAACTGCCAAATTCATGACTAGAATACAACTTTGCACTACAAATTGTACTGAAGCTTTAAGCTTGAGAAGGTCTTTTGAGAGGATGATGTCTCATGGATACCTTATGAGTCCATCCTTGGCTTATTATAATATTTCCCTCCCAAAAATCTGGGAAACAGCAAACCACAACAGCTTTATAGCTCCCAACTTCTAACCGTAGCTCAGTCCTCATGATTCAGGTACCATCTTCGTTGGTCTTTTCTGTAGCTTATCAATAACATCTCTGTGCTTCTGTAGGTGCAGTGACCAGACTTGTGAGGCATAATCTAATTCTGGTTTGATGTATGTAGTGAATGACTTACTGAACATGTCGTCATCCAAATACTTGAATGCAATTCTTACTTTGCAAACAGACAGGTTTCCTGGGAGTCCAATTACTCACAGTCTACTAAACCATCTCTTTGATGTAAGATGGAGCTCATTCTATCATACAAGTCTAGAGCTTTATACATGGCCTCCTTTCTCTGAAACAATGTTACCTTTCAGGTAGAAAGTTTTTCCATTACAAGTAATCATCCATATGCTTTCAGATTATCTTTTCCATTGTTATACAAACCACATTTATTGGTGAGACTGATGAGTAGTTCAGCATGATTTCCTGATCACATTTCTTTATCCTTTGGCTGTAAAATTAATTTCCCGCTGCATTCCTGAGGAGTGTCAATTCTCCATTAAAGTATGAAAACGGTATTTGGTTCTTTTTTTTCAATTTTTATCATGGCAAAACCAAAACATTTCCATGCTGATTGCAAGTAAAAGAATATGAAGGAAAAGTTTACGAGTAACATTTCCTACTCCTTACACACGTAATAAACAATTAAGGAATAGTAAAGTGCATGAGAAAAATAAATGGCTGGATTTAAAAGAATGCTAAACAGCTAAACAATGAGCAATTGTCCAAAACATCATATATTATCAAAATATATCTTTATACATCATAATACCACACACTTACACGGTATATCTTGACATTATTGTATCCATGACACTTAAAAATTTAAAGGGCCAGATCCAAAGTAATGCTAAAGGCAGTGACACATTGCTAATTCTTCAAAAACATCATATCATTTCATTACATTGTTTTTTTATGCATTATTATCATAAGCACACAGTGACACAATATATTTTGACACTATACAATCCATAACTTAAAATATAATGGTGAAAATAAAAAATAGAGAACAGAAAGATGAATGAACTAGCATGTGAAAGGTTTGTGTGACAGTAGTGAGTCTCTGCTAATGCATGAGGTATAAGTCGGCCACTGCACGGGGGAAGCACTTTCCAGGACTCTGACTAAGGGCTGGGAAACCGTACAGAATGCTTAAACCATTTTTGGACAGTTAAAGACAAGGTGTTTTTCCCAGTAAAAATGAAAGTTGTTTATTTATGACTTAAATGATACTTTGTGGCCAAAGGGTTAAATATAAGCACAACATTTGACCTCTTCCACATCTTTGGAACAACCCCTTTCTATAGAGACTTACTGAACAATATTACAAATTGTCTGGCAAGTGCTCTGCACATTCCTTTAGCACTTGTAAGATGACTTTATAAGGACCATGGGCCTTATGTGAGTCAAGTTGTTTGTGTTGTCTCTAACAATTTCTACATTCCAAGATTTCATCTCCTCAAGTATTTCTTCCCCATCCTCAAGAATTCTTCTCTTTAAGTCCCTTAGTTTGATTTGTTACTCTTTAACAAATGGTTTACTCCAGATGAACTTAAGGAGAAGTTTTGAACTGTATCTTGCTTTGTCCATATTGCTCTTTTAAAAATCTTTCTGCTTCACCCTCCTTACTTCACAGTGCTCATTCCTTGCTCTTCAGTAACTTTTTTATGCTAGCTGGCTGCAGTGTCATTCACATTACATCCCTGAGCTCTCTCACTTCAAGTTATTTTCCATATCTACCCCTTTTTCAATTCTCCTGCTCTACTGACCACCAAGGATACTCATGTTCTGATCCTTAACACTTAAACTGAGACATAACAGAAGAGTGATCTGCTCGACAGCTTGAAAATGCCAAGGACTATGGTGGCAGTATTTTAAATACCCAGCTGATGTATGATTCCATCTCTTATCTACAGATGTCACTAGCATCCTAACACCACACCTGAAAAAATGTCATTCATCACAGTTCCCTATATATCAATGAAGAGAGTATAATTGCATCATCAGGGCAGGAAGTCAGTATTACATGGCAACTATTTTAATCAATTTTATGATAAAATGACAATTTTTCTTGCATTATTGTTCCTATTAAAATAAATATAAGGTTATTTTGTCATTTACTCTTGTTAAAAAAATGTTGTGTGTGTGTAACTTACTGTAGTGGGAATGGAAGCATTTATCTCGTCTTCCTCAAAGATGACCCTTCCCCCAGTCAATGGTTCAACTGTTCCTGTTCTGAGACCATTCAAGCAAGGGATCAAGCATATGGAGATTGGAAAACTCTCCTTTATCCAACTCCCATTCAGTACTTATCAGTGCATGTAAACACTGCAAGTATGTTATCTATGAGGCAAAGCATTCATTTATTCAAAGGAATAAATCCTCCCCTTCATCCAAAGATGAGTCTTTCTGGTCTTTAACAAAAGGCATCGCTAACAACTTTTGTCGCTCAACCTTTCCCTCACCTTTCTATTCTGACAGTACCGTAGCTGTTTCTCCCATGTACAATGCAACCTTCGTTGTTTCCCCAAATTCTACCTTGGATGGCTCTACATTCTTTCACCTCGATGCTCCTCTTACTACTCCTATGCCCTTTCTTACAATCTCTTTTTGAACTAGCAGAAAAGTGCTTCTCTCTCTGGATGCAAGCACAGCTTATGGACCTGATAGCATTCATCCCTGTGAACTGAGAGAGTGACCTCTGCAATTGCACCTGTGCTTACTCATCTGTTCTGTTTCAGTTCAAAAACTAGGATTTTTCCTTTTTTAAAGTATGCATTGATACATCCCATCACTAAGAAGGGTGACTGTTCTATCCCCTCCAACCATCATCTTGTTGCTTTGAAATCAATTATCTCCAAAGTCATTAAATCCCTCCTAATCTCCCATATCCTCAGGTGTCTTGAATCTCACAGTCTTTTCTCTGATCACCGGTTTGGCTTCCATTAGGTTAGATTCACTGATGATATTTTTTTTTATCCTTACAAATGTCTGGTCATCATCCCTGAAAGATTTTGGGGAATCCTTTGTAGCCGCCCTTGATATATCCAAAGGGTTTGATAGTGTGGCAACGTGGTGTCATCTCAGGGCTCTCCGTTGGCTTCCCTCCCTCATATCTAGCTAGCTTTCTCTCTGGCCAATTTATCTCCATGGTTGTTGATGGATCAGCGTCTCCCCCTTTCTAAATCAACAACAGTCCCTCAAGGTTGTGTCCCATCTCCTACACTTTTTCTCCTTGATATCAACGATTTTCTTTCTTTCACAAATAATCAAATGCACTTATATGCTGAAAACTTAACACTGCATTCCTCCACATCCTTCAATTCTGCTCCTTCTTCTCTCACTCAAACTCCATCTCATCACGACACAACTTCAATAAAGTCAGACTTGGACAGGTATTTCAGTGGGACATGGCATATGGTTAAGTTTAATGCCTCCAAGACACAGTTTCAACCCATCTCTCTCTATCGAACTTCCTCATAACTGTCCTCTCTCCTTTGAACGGATCTGTAATCCCACCTCGTGACTCAATGAACATACTTGGTGGTACTGTATCATCCACACTATCTTATGGAAATAGCTAAGTCTGCCTCTAAGAAACCGGCAGTCCTGTTTAGCCGTCAAAATTTCTTTTCTTCCAAACAATTGCTCTAGTGATACTAAGGATTGATCCGTCCTTGTTTAGAGTACTGCTCTTATATCTGGGGTGGCTCCAGCACTGCATCCCTACCTGACAGAGTTGAGCTGAAAGTGATTTGACTTATCACCTCTCCCAGGCTAACTTCAAAACTTGACCCACTTACCCTATGTTGTAATGTTGGTTCACTTGCCCTCTTCTGTAGGTATTTCTCTTTTTTTTACTCCCAAGAGCTGGCTGCTTGTGTGCCCCTATCACTAACTATACCATGCAATACTCGGTAAGCTGCTACAACACATGATTACTGTTGGCAACACAAGGGTGAGTTGTTTTGGTAAATGTTTCTTTCCCTACACCTGGAAGCTTTGGAACTCTCTACCCTCTCATGTTTATTCCAATAACTATGACCTGACACTTTTTAAAAGACCGGTTTTACATTTCCTCAATACTTGCCAGAGATAACAGCACAAGAAGCCAAAATTCGTATATACTTTTCCATATCTGTTCTTTTTCCCTTTCATCCAAGTTGCAAATTTAGGAAGGAAACCAGGGCAACACCATATAGTCATTACAAATATGATGATGTCAGTAAAAAAAAAAAAAAAAAAAAAAAATATATATATATATATATATATATATATATATCACTACTATTATGACTTCTGGCACTCCTTACTTGGTCATCCATGCATGCCTCCTAGAGGATACAGGTTAAAGAGGAGACACACCCTGAGTGCTTAGATGAGGTTCCTTTTCCATTTCAGTAAAGTGTCACTAGCCCTTATTGAGAAAATTTAGTCTAGTACAACCTGGTATTTCACTAAAACACAAAGAACAGTCTTATGACTAGCTACTTATCATGATATTATCTCAAAGCATGTTTACTGACTGGACATGCATATGTGACATCAAAGATAAGGAGCTATTCTTCAAGAATTTGATAATCCAACTAGTTACTGCATACATACCCACTAAATGACATACCTTGCAAGACACACAAACATGATAGGCTCCTGTAGCAAACAATCTATGACACCAAATGGAAAATCAATGTTGGTAACCATGTCTCTGTTGTTACTGAGTCAATGGGGTTAATCATAATTCAAGTTACAGAAAAGTCCTATATCATAAATACCCAGTACTTTCACTTTATTATGAAGTTATGACAATAAACAGAATTCTAGGTCAAAGCTCAAAGTACTTCAGGATAATATCTCATCACTGGAAGCCACGATAAGCTCTTCTGGTCATATACAATATGTACAAACAATGTAAAAAACATTCAATATTTGTTACACTAAATAACAACAGATGGTCATTTCCTCCAAGAAATGCAGTCATACAATTCTAAAAACGTACTTATGATCCATATAATGAATACCTAGAGAGATGTATGCTTTAATGGCAGCCAAGATATTGCCATGTTCAGCACTGAAATATTCAATAGTATACCAAAGACTAGGAAACAAAAACTATTTCTACAACTAATTCTTACAATCCGTGTCATGCAAGTGGTGGAGGTACTCTGGAATTGTGGTTAACTTCCTGGTTGCCTGCTGTGTTTGGAGATGTATTTGGCATTAAGGGGGCAGTTTTGTGATATCGCTTCAAGAATGACTTTTTCTTCGAGGCCTTATTTGTAGACTCTAGATCCAGGTGTTCTGCTAAAAGTATTAACGTGATTTTTTTTTTATTACAGTATTACAAACATTGACACAAACTTAAACATGAAAGTTATGAGAGCAAAATGGAAAAACCTTTTGTTAAGAAAGGAAGTGTAGGCAAATCCAATGCAGTTAATCCTGGGAGACAAAAAATACTGGGGAGAACCTTGTGATCATTTTGCTTTCTTTTTTATTTCATGCTTGTACTTTACTCAACCCATGGTATATCAATTTTTCTAATGATTTTGAATAAAAATATTAAAAGACATTCTATGATATATATGAACAAAACGTTGATTCTTATATAAAATATAACTGCACAGTAATGAGGTATGGACATAAAAGACATATACACACATCTGATGAAAATTCACTTTAATGTGGAACATATCTAAATAAATTATGTATCAACACTGCAACATTTAGAATAGCATTAAGTCAGGAAAAATAACAAAGGAAAAGCAATAAACAACAAGAAACTCTGACACTGTTCTCCAAAGTAGTGTATCATAACTTGAAGAAGAAGTGTACAATCTCATTGAGGGATATTAAGGGTGATGCAAGTAAGAATTTTCTTGTTTATGATATTAACCCCACTAGGTCAATTGTTGCTTAGCTTCATGTAGTATAAATTTGTTGAGTATATTCATTCATATGTATGGGAGAGTGGTGCTTGAAAGGGTGAAGGGACATCCAGAGCATCAAATTGGGGAGGAACAATGTGGTTTCAGGAGTTGCAGAGGATGTGTGGATTAGGTGTGTACTTTGAAGAACGTGTCTGAGAAATATTTAGAAAAACAGATGGATTTGTATGTAACACTTATGAATCTGGTGAAAGCATAAGAGAGAGTTGATAGTGATGCCTTGTGGAAGGTCTTATGAATATATGGTATGGGAGGAAAGCTGCTGGAAAGCAGTGAAAAGTTTTTATCAAGAGTGTAAGGCATGTGTACGAGTAGGAAGAGAAAAGAGTGCATGGTACCACATGAAGGTCAGTCCATGGCAGGGGTATGTGATGTCACTGTGATTGTTTAATTTGTTTATGATTGGGGTGGTGATGGAGGTAAATGCATGGAGTCTTGGAGAGAATGGGAAGTACACAGTCTATAAGGGATGAGGGAGCCTGGGTAGTGAGTCAGTTACCATTAAGTAATGAGACAGCACTGGTGGCAGATTTGAGTGAAAAACTGCAGAAGTTGGTGAGTGAGTTTGAAAGTGTTGAAATGAGACAGTTGGGAGTAAATGAGAATAAAAGCAAGGTTATTAAGTTTAGCAGTGTTAAGAGACAGGTTATGACATGAAGATTCTCTTAATCAGTTTTTCTTTGCTCATCCTCTCCATGTATCCATATTATTTTAGCAATCCTGCTAAGCCCCATTAATCAGATTATGCTTACAACCACTCATCTTTCTGACAATATCTGTCTATCTATATCTCTGATGCCCATTCCCTCCAGAACTCCCATCAAGGGATGGCCACAGCAAGAGAGCCTTTACCTATCCCTTTCCTTATGTGCCTCCCTCACATACATCATTCCAAGCATTTTTCCACTATTTCTCTCCCTCCAGTATTCCTCCACCCTATTTGCCCATGTCACAGGTGGTCTTCCACTCATATCAACCCTTTAATTGTACTATCATACACTATTCCCATTCTTGCATTCTTTCCAAATGTCCAAACAATCTCAAAGTATTACGTTTCACCCATTCTACCACCTCACAATTCATTCCCTTTGCTCCAATTAATCATTTAAAAGCTGACATTTAGTTGTTTAAATTTTCTATATCTTCTATTGTAGCATTTTGTCTGTCTTTACCAATTTCTACTCTGTAATTATTGGCCACTTCTATATCATGATCAAGGATGTTAGGTACACTGACCATAAAGTTGATGATGAGAGCTGTGTCACTTGTGGAGAGTAGGTCAATGGCATTCATGTTTGTTGTTGATTTGTTTACAACATGTCTTACATATTTTCATTGTCCCCAAAAGTGGATGTGGCAAATGAGGTCACTTTTCATTTGTTCTCAATGCTTGCTTGCTAAAGCAAGTTTATATAAGTTTAAAACAACATCACAATTGTAGTTATTTTCTGTACTTAACAAAAATTCTTCCTTTTTTTCCAATCCCAAAATATACAAAGTATGCTATGTTTAGTGATAGGAGATTATATAGAAGCTAAAGTGCTGGAGGGTGGCAAATGGCCTTGTTGAGCTTGAATATAAGTAAACACAAATGTAATTTTGCTGTGATAAGGCTGCCATCTCTGGAGAGAAAGTAAAGAGGTTTTGCATTTCACCCATCATAAGAGCTGATGTGTATGTGCTTGGAGGTTTATCAAAATCCAGGCATAATCTAAGGAACACTAGGCAAAGAATTTAGTGAAAAGGTTGGAGTTGCTGTACCTCAGCATGTACAGTACCTGCAGAAAGTCTGAGGAATGAGTTTAAAAAACAAGAAAAACTTTCATTTTCCTTATTTTAGTACTTAAGTGTGGCCACCACATGCCTTCAGAACAGCTTATATGTGTTGTGGCATGGAGTCAGTAAAGTTTTTGCATTAATCAAGGTCAGTTCCATTCAACCAGATGTCTCTGATGGCTTTAAGAAGGCAAGGAATTTAAAAGGTAATCCTTTCTTGAAGTTTAAGCTTCATATGACCACAGCTCCTCAATGGGATTCAGGTCTGGAGAATTTCCAGGCCATTGAAGGAAATTCACCTGCTTGTCTGACAACCATTTCATGACCTCTGCCTTGTGACATGGTGCACTGTCTTGCATAAAGAAGTTGCAACCATGGATCTCATAAAAATTCATCAACTGGTCATCAAGAACTTCAAAGTAGCAGTCTCCATTCATTATGACATCCTTGAGAACCACATGAAATCCCCCATGCCCTAACTCTCAATTCAAGCAACCCTAAATCATGACTGAGTCTGGTTCTTTGACAGTCATTTGCACATAACAGGGGTTAAGGGGATTCATGTGTGAAAGATGTCTCAACTTGCCACGCCTCACTGCACCACACTAGAAAGTCGACTCATCACTCCATAAGACCCTTCTCCAGTCCTCAACAGTGAAAAGTTTGTAGTTCCTTGCGAGTCAGTAGGGATTTTCTGGTTAGGGAATGAAGAGGCAGGTTCAGGTGTTTCTGGCAGCACTCTTGAATGGTGTGTTTTGCAACACAACTGAGGAGGGTGGTACAAGCTTGCTTCAACTGACTTGCTGTGATGCATGGATTTATCAATACTTGCCTTTTAATAAGCTTGTCAGTAGTCACTGAAGTCTTTCTGGGATGCCCTGGTACAGATTTATGTGGTGGAACTTCACCTTGGGGCTTTCGCAACAAGGCTGTATATGGTTGACTTGCTCAACCCCGTACGCTGACAAATCTCCTTCACCGACATTTTTGCCTCCCTCAGGGCAAGAATCCGAGCTTTTACTTGCTGGGCAAGGTTCTCGTGCCCCATTCTAAGGTGTGGGTGGGTGGCAGTGGGACGAAAAGTGAATGAAACCAAAAAAGGGTCTTTAATCCAGCAGCACATAGCTAGCGTTCTTTCTCTATAGCGTGTCCAATGAGGTACTGATGCGCTCCTCAGTCTGTGGTGATGGGATCACCAGGGAAAGTTGCCAGGTACTAATAAAAAAAAGATCTGAGCAATCGGTAGGCTGACAGACACGGAAATTCTGAGGACACCCAACCACACAAAAAGAGGCCCCATATTCCTCAGACTTTCTGTGGGTACTGTACAATGCTTTGATGCCTTAGTAAACAGTTCTTGCCATGCAACTTGCTTTGTGTAATTAGGTTTTTCTATGACTAACATTCCTATATCCTGTACATGCTCATCATCTCTTAGTGGGTGATGGAACTCTTCTTTTCCACAAACTGAATGCCAGTTTTCTCCCTGCAACCATGCTGATCTTTTCCTATGTACCTTCACTCCCACTATAATGATAAAAGAAACTAATAGTAAGTCTTAAGTGTTGGAATACAAAATAAGAGATGAACCAAGCCTTTCCCTTGTCAGGGATTCTTTAAAAACACAACCACAAAACCTCTAGACATAAACATTATCAGAATGGTAGTACTGGATGAAATATACTTCTAAAGTGATTTTCTTCATTGTTATATAAATATCTTTGAAATTGTAAATTCTCAGTGTGCCAGAGGAACTCTGGTTAAGAGATTATGTTCCTAAATCAACTGGATGTTGTTGACAGTAAACACTTCTTCACAAGGTGCAGTACAAAAGTTACCAGATACAATGATCAGAAGCTGAGAAGGAAGCTCTTCTAGAAATATATCAAGAAATGCTGGTTTAGTGTAAGGATGGTGGATATGTGTAAAGGTCTAAGCAAGGATACTGTGAATGCTGGCAGCTTACAAATATTAAAAAGTCCTCCTAATGGTATATAAAGTAAAAGATGTGGGGCCCCACAAGTGTAAAAGTCTTTACCTCTAATGTATAAATACATAACTACACAAACACATACATAGAAGGAAGAACTTGTTTCATTTCTATGAGTTTATATCAGCTTTTTAATTGCTAGTACCAAAGTGACGGTAATGAGTGACTAAAAAAAGAAAAATAATGAAAGGACAGCACTACTGCAGTTCACGATCTTAAGTGGTGATACTTACCTTTAACATAACTCATTATTGAAGCATCAGATGGCGTGCGGACAGTGAATGGACTAGGATTTTCTTTTACACGACTAGATGATGAAACAACGTCAAATAATTCATCATCAGAATCAATAGGGACACATTCGTCTTCTCTCTTTTCATTATACAGGTCCAGCTTTGCAGTTCCATATGCTGTACGATGAAAAATGGCTATAAATACTGTACTGCATTTACATATAAACATACACAAAAAAAAAAAGTGAAAAAGTGAAAAAGGTGATGCAGTGGGAAACATAACAAAATATTGTAGGTGAGTTTGTTGGCCTGACATAATTTTCTGACTAGTGTAGACCAACAAATGAAGCAAATAATTGTGATACACCTGAAGAAACATTTTTTGTCAGTAATACAGTTATATGTATATTTGGTCATACAGATATTAGTTTCAAGAGATTCAAATCTGTAAAAGGTAAAAGAACCTCCCATTCTGCAATGGTAAGTGTTGTGACTCACTAACCTCACAGGTCCAGGTTTATATGCCCCACAAAGCATGTTGCTCACAACCAAACAAGTTGATCATCCACCCTCTGGGGTTGGTCAATAAATAGGTGCCTACTGGAATAAGCTGGAGAATATATATATATATATATATATATATATATATATATATATATATATATATATATATATATTTTTTTTTTTTTT
>JAYMFT010000987.1:2161-17398 GCA_038088735.1 Panulirus argus | reverse complement strand
TATATATATATATATATATATATATATATATATATATATATATATATATATATATATCACACACAGTATAAGCCAGATACCCATTTATCGATCAACACCTGGGTTGGGTGAAGGCTGGCTGCTGCGCCCAAGGAATCGAACCGATGCGGTCCCTTACCCCGTGCTGACTCATCTGTAGCGCTAACCACCTCACCACGTATGTCTGAGTTTGTGTGTGAGGGCGACTGCGCCGTTGTTATCTTTTCTACATCGCTTTCTTTGATTGAAGTTCCACGTCTTCTCAGCTACCGTTCCTTCGCCACACCCTCGCTGGTTACCGTTCGCCCGGTATTGCCGGGAGTAGAGCCCACATCACCACCGCCACCACCGCTGCTACCTCCGCTTATCACCACCACCACCACACCATCACAGCACCATGCTGTCACCACCACCGCCACGCCACATCATCATTATTATCACCACACTTTCATGACCGCTATCATACTGTCGTCAACACCGCCACCACACTGCTGCCGACTAACGCCACACTGTCGTCAACACCACCACCACCACTACCTCCACACCTCCAGCACCTATCATCACCACTAAACCATCATCATCATCAGCTTCACCAGACCTTCATACCACCACCAACACCACACTATTACATCCACCAACACCATTCTATCATTATTACCATCACATCTGCCATACTATAGTATCGCCACTACCGCGTCATCATCATCATCATCATCATAACAACATCAACAACGTCAAAACTTCGCCCACATTGTACACCATAACCTTTCCACCACCACAGCCATCGACACTGTGCAGCCAGTAAGCAATCATGGTGAGTTTAACAGGTGATGAAAATGAAAGCGTAGAATTTATTGCAAGAATGTGGAATACGTTAGTGAATACATCACCATTATCATCAACGCATGACCACTACGTTCACTGCCACCACACCACAAGCATCATCATCATCATCATCACAAGAAAAAATTAAGAGGTGGTTTGATATATATATTCAGAGTTATATAGACTTTGACACTCTCGTGTCAAATATTTAGAAAGGGTAGACTTGTCCGATTTCATGTTGGCAAAAGTTTTACTTAGAATGAGGCAAAGCATTTTTTCAACGATATTGCAACCGGAAAGATTTACCAGTTAGAGTAATAGAAAGCAACACAATAGATACGTTTAAGAATAGACGTGACAAATAGTACGATTCAAGTGCATGACTTCACAGTATTTGCTCCGCCTCCATACCTGTGATTATAAAGTTTACAGATATTTCTCCTTACATCCTCTGTTTGCGTTTTGGCTTCTTACAACTGCTGATGTCTTTGTTATTGATATCATCTGTTACAAACAGCCTCGAAAGGACCCAATGGTTCTTTTGTATAACATAAAGTGCCGAGAGCACATTTCCGGTACCACCAACACGTCACACATTATCACAGCATCACCAACATACTCCACCCCCACCAATACCACAGACACATCACAACTACTACCACCTTTGCCACTATTCTCCACCACTACCACACCATTACGCTACCTCCAGACCTATCACCACACTTCCAGCTTAACACGCTAAATCTGTTACCACCATCGCTCTCAGCAGCGTTTACCACCACCATCGCTACTGCCAACATGCCACAATACTCCCCACCACCGCCAACATACAGCAGTTCATCATCACCAACATACCACAATACTCCTCACCACCGCTAACATACCCCACTACCACTACCAATATACCACAATGTTCCCCACCACCATCACCACCAACATACCACAATACTCCCATCATTGTACCGTCGAAGTGCGGAAGAAGCTAAACACATTGTACCCCGAATGATCCCAACCATTAAGGATATCCGGCGCCGCTGACAGTTGTGGCATTACCTTGGTGGCAGGTGCAGACACCCATTGCCTCCTATCCCTCGTTAAATCACTATCATTGACGGATTTTCAGAAAATATATCCCAGTTAGTTCCCCTTTGTCGCATTTTCCATATATGAGCTGAAGATAAGTGGGTTGTGGATAGTTGCGTGTCATATAATCTCTGTTACCAGCATCTAGAGTCTAGTTAGACTCGCTAGTTAAGTTGGCCTGGAAAATATGTAGGGCGGAGAAAAGTTTAAAAAAAAGAGGCAAACGATCAGGCCCTTGATGTACATATGGAGTGCCCCTGTTGGCCCGTTAGCAGCGGGTGAAGGGGCAGGGGCCGCCTCCTCCTTGATGCAGGCGAGATAAGACAGACTAGTATTTATAATAACTTTCTGTAATTACCGAGGGAAGGTTGGGCGGTGCGCTATGTTTACCGGCCGGCATCGCGCCGCTGGAATGCGACCCATGGTAGTACACTGTTTAATTATTGAACATAAAGGCTTATTTTTGAGCGTGCCTGCGGCCTGATTGCCGATAAGAGGGCTGGTTTAGGAGAACCGGAGCCGTCTAATTGTGAGTTTTAAGTTGGATAAGCTATGTCGTTCCAGCCGACGTAAAGGTTGTCAATTAACCCCATTTCCAATTGCTGGGAGGCACCGGGCGGTGATACCTGGTGTGAATTGAACGTCACTGATGTTTATGGAGTGGAGGGATGGTTCGGGTCTGGCTACAGCGCATCGAAGGTCTGTGTATTGGACGAATTTCGCAAAAAAGATCCACTTAAATGGCCAAAATATTCTTTTTCTTCATTAGAAGTATCGTTACGTATTGGCATAAACATATTTTTCTGTTAATGATACTGAAATTCCGCACAGGATTTCTTGCGATAATGTAAAACAATTATCTTAAAGTGATTGGAATATTGCGAAGGATTTATTTGACAATAGAAAGAGGATGAGTATGCAAAGATTATTAAAGTATAATTATTATTATTTGAATAATGACGATGTGCTTAAAAAGAATGACTATTTTTTTCCCTTACCGACAATCATTGACTTATTCCTTAAACATTTTTCTTATAAGTTAAGTAGAATGGAGACTCGTATCATTGGTTCACCTGTACGTAGTACCAGATGAATTCTCGTGCTACTCTCAGAGTCCACGTACGCATGCGCGCCCACACCTTCAGTTCTCAATGTCTGTGTGATGTATGGTCGTGTAACTTTATATTGTGATGCATGCTGGTGAGCGCTTCGGCATCCCACATTATTGACGACCCTACAGAACTAAAATTGGGAACATTTGCACATGCATTTGCGTCAGATGAGTTTAGCAGTCGCTGCTGGCTAGCAAGAAAACGTGAAAACAGTGATAGTTTATGTAATGCCCATACTTTCGGAGATAAATTATAGTAATAGACAGTAATACAGAAATGGTGGAAATAGAGACGTACAGAAAACAGCACTCTTTTCTTTTTTCTCTCTGATATTGTGTACGTAAACTACATTTCTTACATAGAAAATGTTTATCCTTCCCTGTGTTTTTTCTGATCATTTTGTTATTCTTTTGATAACCAGCTTTTGTATGACGATTATAGATGCTTTAGACAATATGGGCTGTTGCTTGCTTGTACATGCGCTTGCAAGTATTTCACATTAAGATAGAGAGTGAGAGAGTAGAAAGTGATGAGCACTACGGGTGGGAAGGCCAAAACGACCTGAGGAGATACCTGTACAGTCGCCTCTAGGTGTTGAAGAAAGACTCCAACAGATCCAGAAACCAGTCTTGTGTCTTGGGTGTAAGAGATAAGTAGAAACCAGATTACCACTCAAGCGTAGAGCTTTGAATCTACGGTTTAGATCACCGTGCTGTTGGCCCAGAGACACAGTATCAACTTATAGCGTCGTTTCCTCTTGAAGAATGTAGTTGGTTCTGCACTGAATGATTCCACATATAATGTATATGAGAAGTGCGTTAGTGTTCGCCGTCCTGCATTTGGCACCACGCCACTCCTGGGACGCTATTAATAGCATCGAAGTAAGATGTCTTCGCCAGCGGAGGTCCACGCCTTCGCGTCCCGAGCATGCTAGGCGTCCAAGGAATGTTGACCGTGGCTGCGTGCACGCAACAGTGCGTCTGAGCCTTTCAGCAGCGGGCCTGACTGTTGTCTAAAGAGGAACATCGCACTGTCAGTTGGGGTGCACGGCGTCGTCGTGTGATGGAGTGTTTATTGGCTTGCACGAATGCGTACGTGTTTTATTCTCCTCCCATTCATCCCTGATTTGGGGCGTTAATGAATGTGTATTACCCGTGTGCGGGTGCTTATTGCTAGTAAGGATATATAAGTGATTACTCCATGACAGATTGGCCAAGCTGGGGATGCAGCGTGGGGAGAGCTGCCATTAATACATGTGGTGAGGTTCGTTCTCGTCCCTCTTTTGGCTTGCCTTGCAATCTTGGCCAACAGCAGGAAGGTGTGCAGGTAATTGCGACCCGTAAACCACGCCGATCGCATTCTCCTCACACCCTCGGCGCTGGACCAGATCAGACTAACTACCCGGTAACAAGGCTGATGGGTAGTGTGGTTGTTCGCATCGTCTGCCCTCTGAATGGTGTTAAAACGGGTTCTGTGCAGTGACATCGCACTCGGCTTGCGGTCCCCCGCCGTCTATCGCCGCAAGAGTTTATATATCCGCGCGAATATGATTGGCGTCGCAGCGTCAAGTGAACCGCTAGGAACGTGGCTGTAATTGGCGCGCGACCTGCCCGTGGCGGCTGTATCAATTCGAGTAGCTTTATTACGGCCAATGTGTTTTCTAAAGGTAGGTTGGTCGCATCCCTTTCATTGCGGGTGTACTGTGACCCACTGGTGCACGTGTGTGTGTGTGTGTGTGTGTGTGTACCGGATCGCACTTATGTCTACCCAGAATTTGTAGTGTACCGTGCCTCTGCTATATATACTGAAGGCATATTTTGTACCGTGCCTCTGGTGTGTGTGTGTGTACCGTGGTTTTAATGTGTGCTGAACACCTGATGTGTGTACCGAATGTTTATTTTGTACTGTGCTTCTGGTATGTGTACCGTGGTTTTATTGTGTACCGTACCTCTGGTGTGTGTATTTTGTGTACATTTTATATTGTGCCTCTGGTGTTTGTACCATAGGCTTATGTTGTAACGTGCCTCTGGTGGGTGTACCGTGGGTTTATCGTGTACCGTGCCTCTGGTGTGTGTACAGAGGGTTAACTATGTACCGTGAGTCGGATGTGTTTGCTGTGTGCCGTGCCTCTGGTGTGTGTGTGTGTGTGTGTGTATGTATATATATACCATCCCTGCCTGGTGTGTGAATCCTACCTGACTAGTGTACGTACCCTGCCTGACTGGTGTACGTGCCTGCCTCACTGGTGTGTGTACCCTGGAGTTACTGTACTCCTCGTTAAATATTGGTACATTGATATTGTGCATTGGTTTTTGCGAGTCTTGCCGACAGCGTTAACAACTTTTTGCACACGCAGGCCTTTGAGGAACTCCTGGTACAGTTAAGAACAGGGGGAGTGTGGCTGTAAGAGCGGATCAGAGCGTATTGGTGGACGGGCGACAGTCTGCGTGGAGATGGAAGGCATGTAACGCTGAATGAAGGAGAAGATGAAGGTGAAGGTTCTGAATGAAGGCATAGGTTGAAGGAACGAGGCGGGCACAAATATCTGGGCTACTCCTCTGCCACCTGGTCTGAGTATTGGTACCACGTTGACTCTCTCCCATTCTGCTGGGACATTGCCCTCCTTTGGGGAGATCTTAAACACCGTCACCTCCAGCTCACTGTTAATGGTGTGCGGACCAGCGGGACCAAGACGGCACTGGAGAGTTCCCGGTTCAGTGACTTAAAAAGGGAAAAAAAAAGTACTTAAAAACCTTTTAGACTGCTAGTGTGAATTGCTGTGCAATTAACTTGGAGATGTGTAGATGAATACATCTTGCGAGGTGTACCATTAGAGTATATTCATATAATTTTTGCTTTGAATAGAAACATCAAGACATTTTGCCAAGTAAAACAGGTATATTACCCAAGGTTCATTAAGGGTACATCCGCTCCAACGTCAGAAAAGAAAAAAAGTATACTTACAATTCATAAACCGTGGCTGTGGTCACATTGTTCTCACCTTCCATCTGTAAAAGTTTAAATTGGAAAGACAGTTGCATAGTACGGAAATTATTACTACGAAACTGCTCCCTAATATTTTTTCTCGCTTGCAGCTGTTAACAGTGGTTTACATTCGAGACAAGATTGCACAGTGTTGAAAATAGTGTTCTTTTTTTAGGGTAATATTACATAGTATTCCCATCGTTGGAAAACCACTTGACTGGAATGAGAATTGTACTAGTTTATACATCAAAGACGGAGGCTGGTAAGCTGCTGGTAAAAAAGTTTAGATTATAGCCATTTCCTCGGTATGACTTGGGGTGGGGATGTTCTGCAGTGAGGAGGTAGGGAGTGCTTTTGGTTTGGGGAACTCCAAGTGGTGTGTGTCTGTGTAATTGCCTTTTTGTACTGTAACGGGGGAGGGGGGGATGTTCTTCACCCGTGGTGCCTCATCTCTTGGAATTTTTTCTACTATCATACAGCTTTTTAACTTTGTTCTGCCCACAGTCACAATCTTGTGACTCGGTTTATTCCATTTGTTCACTACAGTTGCAGCGTAAGTACCTCTGTATATATCTCACAAGTTTCTTAATTTCATGTTATGGCCTGTAGTTGTTCTATCTCTTCATCGTAGGGAGAACTGATAACTCTTTACGTCATCAGTATGGTTTATAAATCTTATTGGTTGTGATTAGGTCACCCAATACTCAAATTTAGAGCTTCTAACCTTTCCCTGTAACTCAACTTTCTTAACTCTGTTACCATCTTTCTTGTCATCTTCCGGACCTTCTCTGTTATTCCTTCGTGCTTATTTAAATGCGTTGCTCAGACTTGAGAAACATTTTTGATTTTGACCATTGGTAGGGCATGAATACCCTGCTGAATATTTATTCATCCATTTTCTTGAATTCATTTACAAGATTTGCCAGCATACAGTTGTCTTCTTTTTTTGTATTCTCTTAAAGTGGAGCTTTGGCCACAGGTTAGGGATTATGTCGACTGACAAGTCTCTCCCTCACACACAGATTCCTGTAGCTTATTCCCTGCAACATGATATTTATGTCGAGACCTTTTGCTGTGTCCCATCCTCTTTACATTTAATCTGGTTGAATTTCATCAATCAAATCAACTTTAGAGTTTGCCAAGGTGCCATTTTAAGTTGATTCAATATTCTTCACTTTTCACTTCCCTCATGACGTTGGCATCGGCCCGTAAGCAGATGCAGGTAGCAGATTAAGAACAGCTGTGTCTTCAGAACAGAACCCGATGAAACGCCAGTGGTGTTATTAGCCTATTATTAGAAGGCTCTGACATGGATCCTTTGTTCCCTTTCACTAAGATGATATATCTGTCTAAGGAATATCTTCCTCACCCCTATTTAGATATCCAGTTTCTTTACCAGCCTTCTCTTTTGTCTAAAACGGTGCACTCTCCCGTAGAAATATAAGAGGCTCTTTACACATGACCTACTTTTCCCCTTAAACCTTGTCATCTCTCACTTAGGTAGTGTTCCCTCTACAGGAAGTCATCCATTTACTCTCTGATCATCCTTCCCAGTACTTTGCTGACCACACTCGTCAAGGAGACCAGCCTTGTTCAGCTCCTTGTCCCGGTCTCCTTACTTGAACATTTCAAATGGTCTGTCAAGTGTATCTGCACACACTCATCTTTAGCAGATAGAGAGAGATTTTTCATCAGGACCATGATGAGCTTCATATCGGCCAAAACCCCCTAGTATTCTGCTTGTCTCTTCTAGATATTTCAGTGTTCCTTTTCGTATTTTGTTAGTGACTTTCCTTGATATTTCACTTCTTAACAAGGCCTCTTCCCCATTCCATTTCACCGATGGTAGGACCCTGGCGATTTCCACCGTGACAACACTTTTGAATTTGCCATTTAGTAGTTCGCATATCTTTTCATCTCTGCAACTCTTTCCCTCTGAATCCCTTAACCAGTTAACTGCTCTTTAACTCTGTTTGTTTGTGTGTGTGTGTGTGTAATTACTCTGTGTGTGTCTCAAGGAGAGAGTTGTACCCTCGTTTTGTCCCGTCTCTTAACCTTGTACAAATGTACCATGTCTTTACTTTTACACCCCAGCCTATGCCATTGTGTGTGTGTGTGTGTGTGTGTGTGTGTGTGTGTGTGTGTGTGTGTGTGTGTTTCAGGCCCTTGCTCTATGTCCTGCTTCTAATTCGCCCTTGCTTATCTTCCTTTCTTCCAACTCTCCAACCTTTAGATCCTTCTCTCTTGTTTCCTATCCTCCTGGTTCTTTGACATTTTTCTGGTTGTTTTCTATCACTGTTCTGTACGTCTTCCTTGTTGTCTAAGAATATGCTTTCCATCTCCTCGCTCCTGTTTTATTGATGGGGGTTGGGGGGTTGGGTTGTGGACAGGAAGGAATAAATCTTTCACAGTCTCTGAGACGTATTTTAGCCACCGTTAAACAACATGACCCATGGTTGAATATAATTAGCCAAGCCGGCATACATCATCCTTTGATGTAGGAGTCAGCATCCTATGCATATGTCTTATAATGAATTTTATCATCAGCCACCTGTATGAATGGTAGGTGATGGAGTGGTTGATCATAATTAAGACTGTAATCACTTGATTGATCTTTGATTGCTTTTGTACATATAACACGCCACAAAGCTTCATAATTTATAAAGTTTAGTAGGAAGATAACACGATCTGCCGGACATACTCGGGTGTGTGATTGTGTGTGTGTGATGAACAGCTGTAAGACAAGGGAATGTTCTGTTGACTCTTTTGCAGACTGTCTGGCAGTTGGACGTCACGGTAGCTTATCACATTTAATGTTAAATCAGGACGAAATTATGTACGACATTCATCTTTGCCGGAGCGCGTTAAATTGTGGTGCGAGAAATTTCGTGCGACCAGCAACGAAATTAAGGGCGAACTGTGATGATGCACCTCAGCAAATGAGGTCCATGTTACCATTATACATGGGATTTCGTATAGAAAGATGATGATCCAGATTTATACCTCTGCCACCCGGCCATCCAAAAGCTTTCGCTTCTGCCATTGGAAGGTAGAAGCCGCATATTGCTGAGGACACGCACTGCTAATGTGGACCTGCTGATACGTCTCTCCGTTAGAGTATCCTGAGAGTCATTAGTGTCATGACTCCACTCTCAGCTCTCATTTCGACAGGTACACTCAGGTATGAGGTCTTCGGCCTCACCACTCGTGGACATGGACAGGTGTCTTATGTAGGAAAAGCATTTGGCATCATAGTTTTACTTGTAATGAAAGGTCGGTCATGACTTTTGGATGGAGTCTGTGTCCAAATTACGAAGGGCTTGAGACTCTAGTTTTCTGATCAGTAGTTTTAACTTGTGTTACAGATCCAGGGATCTCCATGCTGTTTGATCGAAGGGTGTGTTTCCAGGTTTTCTAGCTTGTTTTTCGTAGCCTTCTGATGGGCAGTCGTTTTCCCTGATAATCAGGTACACGGTCAGGTATCCGTCACGTAGACAAGGAAGAAGGAAGTAAGGAACGCCAGAGGATGAAGTCAAACTTCAGTGTTAATGTTGTAGTACGAGAGGTCAGGGTTTCTAGTCTAAAGCTTGGAATATAGCAGTTATATGTGAACCCACAATTTGCAGATGGGTAATCGAAGTGCTGTTTATCATTTTAGCGTTTCGTTATTCAGAATACTTTAATTTCCAGTAAATATTACCATAACGTCATCATTAGCTAGCAAATCTACTATCCGGGTTCATCTTCCACAGCATGTTATTCACAAGCGATCCTTGAAGGTGTTCCGGACACTTGCAAACAATTGATCAAGCTGTGTGTTGTGCAGCGGGCAATTTAAGTGGGTGAATTTATTGTTTCAGGTTGTAATCCGCGTCTTTTCACTCGCCTTCAATCCATTATAGTTTCGAGCCCATTCTGTTGTTCAAATCTGCCTCTTGAGTTGTTTTAAACTGCATTATTTGGATGTGACAAGAAATGGTTTAGGTTTATTGCCGTAGGAATTGAGTTATGCCCTCGGTTTATTCAACGTGAGGTTCACCTCATTTATGAAGTGTTTTATGTGTCTCCTTAACCTGCCTCCAGGACATAGAGGGGAAAAACATCGAGACAAACGAGCACTTTAGAGCAGCAGATACCGGATGGCGGGAGGTGTCGTGGGTCGAGGGTTCCGTGCCGTCCTGGCGTCTGTCTGGCAGCACTGTTCGCCGTCCTCATGCTGCGCCCTCCTGTGCCTGAGGGAGGCGCTGTAGGAGCATATCCTCTAACTCATGCTAGCCAAGTTGAGCTAACATGTTGGCGAATCTCCTCCATCCGGTTCATTCAGGAGCCAGAATCTCTAATGGTCTTCATACCTTCCCTACGTAGCGACGTGGGGTGAAAATAGCGAATTTCTTCCATCCATCCTTTCCCTCTTGTCCGTCCTTCCATCTGTTTGTTCTGTCCGTAAATTGATAATAATCTGTAGTGTTCGTCGCCATTGTACATTGTTCTGAGGGTTGATATTAGTTGCTGGTGGCACACCAGAGACCTGGAATTGCCGTTCTGGCGGTGGTAGATGATTTTCACCCTCCTTTCATCATGGTCGCAGTGGGGTATTGATATATTTATTTTTTACGATCTCACGAAGCTCACTCGCTACCCAGTAGGGTACCTTGTGCCTCTTTGTACCAGATTACTTGAGGTCTGGAACTGGAACAAGTCTTTCATCTGGTGCAAACAGTCGACGCCATTGTTTGTATCCAATGCAGCTATCGTCAACAGCCTCGTAGAGCAGTCATATCCAGGTGAAGAATCCCACGCATACTGCACACCAGCAGTCACCACACATGCTGCTAAACACCACAAACAGTAACCCGCACACTACCAGTCACCACTCCTGCTGCACGTCACCGGTACTGCAAGGATGGCAGCCATGCATAGGTAATAATTGCATTATTCCATCTAATAGCATATTCTCATGGTGCAAAAAGAGAATACATACTGTGACGTCAATTCGTATGAGTTTTGTCTGTAATTATTTTTTGGATGTACAAATAACCCTGAATATGAAGGATAATAACCAGTCCTCTTGTTTTAGTTACAAATATTAACCCAGTGAATACCTGTTAAAATGCTGTTGTTAAATGTTTATACATATCGACAATATAGTATGGTGCTCGGGAAGTTATCTAAAGTGAAGATGGTAGAAGTTTGATAGAGGACAAACCCACAAAGGCAAGACTCGAAAAAAGATGAAATATAGTTATATACTTTATCAGTATATATATATATATATATATATATATATATATATATTTTTTTTTTTTTTTTTTTTTTTTTTTTTTTTTTTTTTTAGGCGAGAATCACCCATTCTTCCTTTCAGCCTTAACCTAACTTCACGGTTTCCATAGATTGCTTGTGTACTTAGTAGACTTTCATCGTTATTGACATTAGGTGTGCGAAGCAGACAATGGTTTGAAAGTATACAGCTGTCTCGCCTGGTTTCGTGCAGGGTTTGGGATGGTATGGAGAGTCAGTTTGTGGTCTCTGCTACTACAGACACCACCATAGCTCTCCTCCATTAGTTTATGTCCGTGTCGAGTCGAGGAGTAATAACCACTCGGTCTGGAAGAGTGGGTTTCGATTTCTCCTCCAGTGTAGCTCTTGACTCCAACCTGCGAGTAGACTTCAAATGTCGGTTTATACGACAAGTTTCTATTGCTAATTTAAGTTCGTTATCAGTTCAGTACAAAAAAGTTGGAAGGTGTGATTAAAACCAGTACATCAGGTCCGAGTGTGACATAGGCGACAATAGTCATTATCGTGGTGTACATACCAACGTGTAATTAATAGATTCCAAATGTCAGTCTTTGCCAGACAATCAAAATAGAACCGGAGCTTATATCTACACCTTGCAACAGTTCAATCCCAGCTCCACCGTTCCCATCTGTACTTTCAAACTGGCTATTAAAAAGAGAATTGGGGGTGAACTCTTGAATCCTAAGGTACTCTCGCTGGCAGTAGTCGTTAGTACGGTCTTTGATCATCAAATAATTTTCAGCTGATGTATTTACAGTTGTTAATGTAACTCTTCATGTTGGTATTAGTTGCATTATTTGTTATCGCAGTCTCGCCACATTAATTTATTTTGACAACGTATCGTACCTGCGGCCGAACCTCAGACAGCTACTGTGTACACTGTACACCCTCGCCTCCAAACTCCGGCTCGGGGGATTCTCTTATAAGACTTGAGTCAGTAGACTAACCTTGGGTGAACGGTCATCAGGGTGGCCCTTGCGGCGGTTTAATATCGTACCGTCTGCTGGACGGCGCCAGCCTGGAGCCGTGATAAAGGTTCAAAACTTTTTCGAAGGAAGACAGAAATGGAATTAGTGATTTTTGCTTTGCAATGATGTTAGTTAACATGAGGAAGGTTGATGCTGACTGCTTTGCAGAAGTGCTCATGTCTGCGGCTTAGATGTATAACATGGAAAACAGTCATTGCTAAAGAAGCAGGGAGGAAGCCTCAAAACTCTTGGGCCATCACTTGCATACATAAATAATACAGGTGAAGGAGTCTCTCTCCCCTGGTAAATACAGGGTGTTTTGTATCCTGTAATGGAAGTGGCATAACTCTCTACTTGAACTTCACTGATTAATAGTCATTCATAATGATTTGCATAAAAGCAATGCTCTAGAATCTGAAATTGTTTAAACTAATTTTTCCATTTGTGTCATACTTATCCTTCAAGATCATAAGTACTCTAGTGGCCTAATATGTGTGTACTCCAGCGTCATTTTGTTCGCCAGAAGTGAAGTTTATATGACTGTGCTAATGGCGACCTTACCAACCACAGCTTTGATGAAATGTACAAGTTTGGGCGGTAGATTAACGAAGGTGCCCGGTACCAAAGGTTCAGCAGGTCATAAGTAACGTTTAAATTGTACTCTGCCATTACTTGGCTGAAGAGTAAAAACTTAAGTGTCAGTTCCTGACTCGTCCTTCATTAGAGCACCAAGCGGTCATTTACCTGTGGATATGTGCAGCTGGGTTCCTTGGCTCTGCAGCCTCTAACGATGAGAAGAGTCTGGAGAAATTTGCGCTTATCAGGAATGCGTGATGAGTGTTTCGGGGCCGGAATGCTGACATCAGTGATATGTTCATAATGAAACCTCTCTGTAATGAACCCACATTTGCAGCCATCATATACTTCATCTGTAGCTGTACCAAACAAAGTAAACGTGGGGCATCCAGACACACGTCACTGGGTAATGTTGCCTCCACCTGGGTCGCTGTGTCCAGCCTCTTACGGAACTATAGACAAACACGGCTGACTGAAGGGCTCTGGTATACGGTAACATGTGAAGCTCAGATCTTGTGGCAGGGGATGGTGAACAGCTTAATGGTTGATATTATGTTGGTCTCCACATTATACTGATGAACACGGTATAGACACCATAATGATGATTATTTTGGAGGACACCGTTCTGGTGGACATAGGACTACTAGATACTATACTGATGGCCACAGATTTCAGTAATTATTTTCACCAGTACCATGCTGGTGGACAACGTAATGATAACATGCTGGGTAATAGAATATTTCTGTACAAAATACTGTTGGATAGCACACTGGTAGACGCCATCCATAATTGGTAGATAAAAACAACAAAAACTCTAGTGGTACGAAAAATGGGAAAACAGAGCCAGTACTGTATAAGATCCAGAGGAACAGGGAACCAACAGGGAACCATCACCAGCACCCAGTTCGGTGGCCAGCGACAGTCGGTGGCTAAGCTCGCGTGTTGCGGTGTTTGTACCGATCTTTAGGGTGTCTTCGTTGATGGTAATATGAAACACATTAGGACCGGGTTCGGGAAGTAAATGAAGTAGCGATAATTTTCCCGTTGCCCGCGTCATGTAAGAGTGCGTCAGCGTCAGACTTTCATTCGCAGTCTTTGGGTATCCCATTTCGGATTTCTGTTGTCAGGCAGAAGCGTTTGACGCCCAATTCCCACATACTCCCAATGGAGCGTCGCCAGCTGGACTGTTAAAGGAACAGTCAGCTGATCCTTCCAGGTAGACAGCGGCCCTCGTGCACCGGGAGGAATTTATAAATCTCTGCTTATCTCGAAACCAACAACACTGTCCAACATGAATTTAATATTTGGATAAATTGCATTAACCTGTAGTTAATACGAGTCTCTTACTAAAATGTGTCTTATTCATGTTTGTTCTTCTCTAGTCGCTGGATGTTGTCTGATGAGTTGAAAAAGTACCTACACTTGTCGAAGTATAGTCTTTGAGTTCGGGTGTCACTATCGAGAAAAGAAGAGAAAAAATCAATTCCTAACCTTGCCTGAATAGACTATATCGTCAGCACCATGGTAATGCCATTCTTATTTGGGCTGGTGGGTGGGTGGGTGCAGACATCTTCAGGAGGAAGGGGGATTCACCCTCCGACAGGAGCTCAGTAAACTAGCAAGAAAAGCTATCGCTCTGGTAACTAGCAAGGGAAACCAACGCCCCGTTTACTGGTGAAGGAAGCCGACGTCGTGGCTACCGTACATTTATATATATACACACACACACACACACACACAAGAACACGCAGTTGCGTATATACACACACGCACGCCTTCACAAAGCACAGGAAACTCTTCACTGTGCAGTAATTTTTGCGTCATGACAGCAGGTCGGGGATCCAGTCTTAATATCGTGTACTCCAACGGTTCCAGCTGCTGCACCGTAATAGACCCCCATTATATCCCATTTACTCAAAAAACCATTTTACGAAGTATCCTGGTCACCAGGCTCCCGTGTTCTCTGGAATATTTCCGAATGTAGGTTTAAAAACAAAAATGTTATGAACATATTGACGTTCCTGCTTGGATTCGCTTCTGATGTATCGGATGAAAAAAGAAAAAGACTTAGAGTTATGAACTATAACTTGAACTTCATAACTCATGATAATTAAAAGAGCACTGGTCTCGGCGCTAGGAGATTATCGCGATAATTACAGGTCATTTACTTGTGGGAAATGATGTTAGGACCATGCATCATCCTCTCTCTCTCTCTCTCTCTCTCTCTCTCTCTCTCTCTCTCTCTCCACTCGCCGCCCATGATTCAACCCAACTACCCCGCCCACCACACCACGCCCATGGTCCGCCCCCGCCCACGGCTCGTCCCTCCATGTACCAACACCCATGGATTGTCCCAGCTCCTCCGCATCCAT
>JAYMFT010000976.1:0-17399 GCA_038088735.1 Panulirus argus | reverse complement strand
GAGAGAGAGAGAGAGAGAGAGAGAGAGAGAGAGAGAGTGAGGGAGAGAGCGTTAATGAAATTCCTTGATTATGGCATTCATTTGCCCGTCTCGTCTCAACTAACATAAAAGAAAAACTTCGAAGATAATTATAAGATAGTTTGGAAGGAAGTGAAAGGTGTCAGGAGAACAAGAAAATAAATGGAGGTTAGAGTATGGAATTTATCAGATGAGAGTTGGCAAGATGCAGAAATTATATGAAAAAGAGACAAAGTAAGCGTCTGGAAAGACTCATGAATGTGTTTGATGATGAGAACGTGGATGTGCCGTGTTTTGGAAGTGGCGGCACACTGAATGAGAAAGTACTGCCGAATGCTCAGCTGAAAAGAGAGGAGGTAGTATAAGCCTTGCGGAAGGTGTAGTGTGGTAAAGCATCTGGAGTGGATGAGATTACAACCGAGTGTTTCATGAAAGAGGACGAAGGTGATGATTGGATAGTCAGGCTGCTCGAAGTGCATGTCCCTTCACTCACCTACCGTGTGCACATTCTCTAACCATCCAACGCGTCCCCATCCTCCGTCCATCCGATGTGTGCACTTCCCCCCCCCCTGTCGATCGTTCCACGTGTGCACATCCTTCGATCTCCCCACATGTGCACGTTTCCCGGCCAGTCCCACGTATGCAACTCCACAGCTTGTCCCAGCTGTGTACGCTTTCCTGCCTGTTTCGCGCGTGCATTTCTCCCATCCCATCCCATATGTGCACTTTCCTTCACCCGTCCAACGTATTCACGTCTCCCTACCCATCCCATGTGTGCACGTACTCACACCCGTTTGACATGTAGAAGGGGGTAAGATAGGGAAGATGTGGGTGAGGGGGGGGATGGGTTGGGGAAGGAGGAAGGTGGGGAGAGGGGTGTACGTTGCAGGAAGTTGGGTATGGCATGATATACGAAAATGAGAGTAGAATACGTGGACTTTAGTTTACAAGGGGTAGAGAGAGACAGAGAGAGAGAATGGGGTGAGTGAGTGAGTGAGTGAGAGAGGGTGAGTAAGAGTGGGTAAGACGAGTGTATCAAGGGGTACGGGGCGAAGGTGGAGGGAGGCGTGGCCAACCCGTGTCGACGCCAACGGCACCACGCCCACTACTCGTCTCATGAGTTGCCAGTGACGCTAATTTGTCGTAGAGGTGCGTCTCTCCGTCGTCGAAATGCCAACGTTCGTCCGCAATGACAGCGGACGGACAAACTGTCTCAGGGTCCGCACACGATACTGTGGCGTATGTACGTACAGGTACGCTCTAAAGTCGGGCGCATATCCTCAGATACCCACCACCACAAATTGTGGCTCCAGCTGTCGGTGAGAAGCCAAACCAATGTCCATCGTCACCAGAGTTTCCTGTCACAGATATCAGTAATGACATAAGTAATCTGGGAATCATAAGCGCTTGGATCATGTCATTACAGAACCCAGCCCACCACCTCATCTTTATATGACGGCTATTTGTTGAGCTACATGAAAAACACAAAGGAGAATTAGTAATAGTTAGTTCATTTGTATTTAATAAACAAAAGGGTTAGGTGTACACGTATGCATAACAATAGTATTGCTGTATACAATGATAGTGTAGTGTTATGACTATCAAGCTTACTATCGAGGAAAAATATGCCTTTATGGTAATCAAACGCCGAACGAGAACATTTCATTGTGTAAATCTTAAACAAAATGATATAACTTAGGATGATAACTTCCCTGGGGAATGGCAGGGAATGGGAAGAGCAGGAGGGGGAACAAAAAAGATTCACCTCGTGCTAGTACAGCTCCTAAGCAATAATCAGTTTCATTGGTTATCTATAATCTTCATGTTTCATGTTGTTCATAAGAAATATGAAACTCTCCCGCCCTCAACTGCGAGTACTTCTCTAGTGTTGCTCCACAATCACAGTTCATGGAACTGTAAGTCGTGTGTGTGTGTATCATTCATATTTCCTGTATCAGTTAAGCAGAGACGTGTGTGCAATATGCGAAGATAATATAAACATACTATACCGCATTTGCATAATTCTTGATATCTGTGTATAACTTATTCAGTCAGAAAAAGTAAATCATTCTAAAAATTACCGACCATCATTTATTGGAAAGGAAATATTTACAAGAGAAAATCAACATTTACGAAATCATTCCTCTGGCTGGAGGTTGTTCAGAGGTGTGGGCTGTGTTGTGGGAGCTGGGCCGCTAATGTGGCCTGTGTGTTGCCCACACACCCATCAAGACTTGCCCCACTGAGGCGAAAGTGGGGAATAATGGCGTAGCATTAGCTAGTCTTTTTATAGCCACTTGATAAATAATGATAATGATTCTAGGACTCATCTGATTGCTCGATACACAGTGGCAACAACGGGCCAGAGTTCTGCACTACAATTAAACTGGATCACAACTGGGTAACGATCGTCGGACGGTCGTTATATGAGTAGTTTCATCGTTTGCCTTTCCACTCTGTGGTAAAACGTATCAGTATTGGCATTAATGATATTTATTGAAGTAAACGTAAGAGTAGCAGTGGTCATTACTAATCTAATTTTCGTAAAGCAAGTGTTATGGCATCTTTATTTACCAAAATCCTGTTGCTTGTCGAATACGACTGCGACAGTTCTTACAGGTTTCTTCTCCCTATGTTTTGATATACTTTCAGCATTACAAAGCAATTTTTGATGAGCATCATACCTATTACAGCAGGTGACGTTAAATTCCCAAAACAGATCGCATTTCAAACGTCTGTAGTTAGATTACTCAAGTCATTGCTGGCGATGATGATGTTAAGGCTTTGTTTATGATAGAACGTTGCTTCCTCGCCTCATCGATAGAGGAATCAGCGCAATCAGCGGTGTGTGTGTGTATGTATGTGTGTGGCGGGGGAGGGGAGGAGGAGGAGGAGAAGGAGGAGGAGGAGGAGGAGAAGGAGGAGGGGTATGCGCCCGACTGTACAAGCATTTGAGGAATTTGTGCAAAACACTGGCATCATCATATGCCAGTCCTCACCTCGTCCTGCTAATCTATTAGGAACGTGATTGCTTTCTTTTTTCTTTCTTACCCAAACACTGGTTGGCTGGTAATGAGGGGTCTACCTGAGACACGCTGGAGGTATTATTGTCGGGCTGTGATGAACCAAGGCGTCGGAAATCGATGCTTTTGTGCGTTGGTACCGGCTCTTCTCAACGCGCTGGCTTGGGGATGGGGTCCATCCTTCTTCTGATCCCTTGGTCCTAGATGAGGAGTGTCTTCCTGGGCAACATTAGAACCAGGCTTGGGAAATTATCTCGCTGACTTTCGGTCACTGAAGTTGGCGTTTTTGTCCAGACGTTCTTCAAGAACCGGTTATCTTGTGCGTTTATCCTTGGCCCATCCTTCCTCTTCGTGTCCTCCCTCTACTTCGGATCCTCCCCCTACATTGGGTCCTTCACACCGCTTCATCCACTGGCTGTAGGACCAACGGAAGTGTGTCTCAGAAAAGTCCCATTTCTTGTGGGATTCCACAAGGCGATCCGTGTGGTCCACTCTTATGTAGTTGCCATGATACATGCACTACACTATGGCAATGTCGATTATATGCTGCTAAAGATATTCTTTACCAACATCAAGCAAGAACTTTTTGGTAATGCTATGGACGTAAGAACACAAAGGTTCTGGGAAAAAAAGTATAAGTACTTTTACTTTGAATGCAAGAGTGTCTCATGACAACACCGAATGATTAGAACCACGGAAAACTTTCCTCAGACACCATCGATATGAGGGTTTGGATTACGGTCACGTCAACATTGCCAAGGTAGGAGTCTGTATCCAACTGCACTGGCTGAGTAGCTTGTCCAGTCAAGGGTTGGCTGAACCATACATCCTCCCACTGTTGACCCACCTTATAACTAGCTATGTAAGCTTGATGTGTATTTGTACATTAATGACACTAATGACCAGTGACATAATAAGAATGACTGTGATTACATTTACCGAGTGATACAAGAGATCTAGCACAAAATATGGTTTTATCCTGAAAGTGAGTTTGTGACTGGATGACAAAGTCTAGACTATAAACACAGTGTGGTCCCTCTTATTCTATTCTTTCTTATCTCTATCTCTCTATCTCTCACTCGTCACTCTCTTCGTCAGATCCTCTATATGAGGTCACTGAGGATCATCTTCTGCATCTTGAGGCCGTCCTTATCCTTGTACTGCATCACGGCGTAGGGGACGCCATCCACGTAAGCGACGTTGCCACTCAGCTTCGTCAAGTCCTGCAAGATAAGCTTACTTCTCCGCTGGTCCCACAGGACGCTAAGGTTATTGATTTTACCTGGGATCAGGAATGGGTTCCTGCGTGCCTCTAGGACCATGTTCTCCATCCTCTGTGAGTTATGCCTAGGGTGGCTTCGGCCCCCTTGGCCGGTCTCCCTGCCGTAGCGGTCACCTCTGGGGTCGTATCCTCTGACATACTGTGGGTAGCGGAGCTCGAAGGGCGTTCTGGGTCTGTTGTTCGGTAAGGGGGGCAGGTTGCTGCTCCAGTCGAGGTTCTGGATGTCGAGGGAGGCGACCCTGGTGCCTGTGCTGGGAGGCCGACCCACGTGAGCTTGCTTAGTCCTCTTCTTACGTCTCCTCCTGAAGGAATAAAGGCCAGGTAGCAACAGTTGGCTTGAATAGAAAACTTATCTATATCTTTTACAGGTAAATTTCCATATAATAGGAAATTCTTATATTTTCTTGAATAAATTCATATGCATTTATTACTTTACCTATTGATTTGGCTGGAGTTTAGTCTGTTTTCGGATGATTTGTATCTGAATTGTCTTATAGGATCAGAGCTAAAATTTGTGAATGTATAACTACCTGAAATTACATTCGTCACAAAGAAAAGGAGAACCCGCCTCAGATCCAGCTGTATATATTCAGCTTCTTTCCCCTTTATTTGGGGAGCATCAAGTGCACATAGCTAGAATATTTCAAATCATAATGATTTGTTGTAGAAAAAGAATATATAAATTTCCATACCACAGACAATATAGTTAGGTACATCATCTTTAAATAGATCCTAATGCCTCTTACAGCCCTTACAGCCCTCTAAAGGTACTAAGAGGATAGTTTATGCCGTTCTAAAGTCCTCTTCTGTCTTAAAAGGAAAGGAATTTAGAGTCCCTATAAGCTCCTAGAACCCATAAAGGACTTTCTGTACGCTGACCACAAGATCCTACGACTCACCGGAGTGCGAATTCGCAACCAAAGACGATGAAGGACGACACGATGCCGACGAATCCTAGGACATAGGTGGTCAAAAGATCCTTGTTCTGCAGGCGGCGGTCCTTGAAGCCCTTGGGCAGCGTACACACGGGACTGCTGGAGGTGGCGTTGTTGTGCAGGAAGTCGAGGATCCCGAAGAAGGAGAGGCGACGGAAGCTGCAACACGAGAGGCATTAAGAGCTGTGGTAGTCGACTGGCGAAGGTGAGGAGGGTGGGAGAGAGGTGGCCTCCTGAGGTCATGACGAAGAGCGTGGGAGGATGCACAGTAGATCAGATTCTACGTCTCCTGTTTTCTTTACTCTTCCACCGTCTATTCTTTTCCTCATCCTCTTCCCCAAACGTCCAACTCCTCACCGAACGTCTGTGCTCCTCAACTACCTCGCACTTACCTTGTCCAGACACACAGACACACAGACACACACACACACCTCGCTACACTTCATGATCTGAAGTACCTGTCGAATGGACGTGGCTGAGCGCTGAGGGTTCCCCCTTGTATTGGTGGGGGGGGGGGTTCTGGGTTGCCAGATTCAAGGGTGAGGGGTCATTACTGCTGTTGTCTGTAAACCCTCCACTAAACATATGATGATACTTAAGCATCACACGAGTCATTAGCAAAAGCTCACGGGACACATATAACATGGAGAAGCACCAGCTATATCATTACAAGGGGCAGGGACGTCCTATATTCATATATACACTGTATATCGCTAACAAGAAGTGGAGGAAGGGTAACTTACAAGCCATTAAAGAGCTCCGTGTACTGGCTGTCCTTCTTGAACCCATAGCCATACCAGAAGGTGAAGTCTTTGTCAGTGAGGAGGGGCGCTGTGTAGAAGCTGCAGGTCTCGTTCTCCTTCTTCCTTCGCTGCTGCTTGAAGTCTTCCTGGATCAGGTGGTCCAGCACCTGCATGTCGTCGATGTACACGTACTCTGCAGGTAGGGGGGGGGGGGGAAGTGGGTGAGTGAGGAAAAAGGAGAGAGAGAACTGGTGGCGATGATGAGGCATGAAAGAGAAAAAATGGGAGGCTATTCATCGGAAGGTCAGGGTCAGTAGGTAAAAGGGAGAGAGAGAGAGAGAGAGAGAGAGAGAGAGTGATGGTAGTAACAACATCCGGTGAAGGAAGTACACTCCAACTGATTACAGCGAAGACATATGTAAATGGCAGTGAGAGAAAGCTAACGTCTAACTCGTCTTTAAGGAGATGACTCATGCATTTTATGGGGCACTGAAAGAAAAATGATATGTGTAGAAAAAAAAAATCATCACTTTTAAACCACAGCCGCACATGGGAATCTCTCTCGACCAGGATCACACCACAGATGATAAAAGTCTATAAAGAAGGGGTGCACCAAGAGGCCCATAGCAAGATGGGAGGAACGATACAGCTTTATACTGTAGGTGAGACAGATGTTATCACTCCCCTCGAGCTCTAGGGTTGCTGACGAAGCCGCAGATTGGGGGGTAGATGAATCATTTCTCTCTGTCTCTGTCTCTCTCTCTCTCTCTGTCTCTCTCTCTCTCTCCCTCTCTCTCTCTCTCACACTCTCTCTCTCTCCCTCACTTACTGTTGGTTCTGACGAGGGAGAGAGCCTCTTCCCTGGACTCGACGAAGCGCCCCCTGCCTTCGGCCTGCAGGTCTCTCAGGATCTTCAGCTTCGGGTGAGTCTGGTTGTTGGAGGGTGTCCATCGACCAGCCAGGGTCCCCAGCCATCCCCCACCACCACCACGTGTCCACCATTAGCACGTGTTCACCACCAGCATGTGTTCAGGCATCGCGGGTAGAGGCAGCAACCGCAACAAACGGGTCCAGAAGGGTCCCAGTACCCGTAGACAGACGGGACGGGTCAAGGATGGTCCCAGTAACACCGGTAGGCGAACACCATCAAGCCCCGGTAACCAGTGACGGGGGTGGTGAAAAGTTTCGCCACAGACACAAAAAAAGAAACATGAAAAAAAAAAACATTATAACAGCATGAATGTAGTACTTCTAGACCGTCTATCTATACTGTCTAGCTTTGGAAATATCATATCTACTCTCTGTCTTTGGAAATATCTATCTATCTATGCTCTCTATCTCTGGAAATATCATCTATCTATACTCTGTGGAAAAATGATCTATCTATACAATATCTTTAGAAATATCATATATCTCTACTCTCAATCTATAGCTGGAAATATTATCTATCTATACTCTCTACCTATCTTTGGAAATATCACTCAGTGTTATCTATCAGGCTTACACCTCCTTATCCAACACAAGACATGACAAACAGAAGTAAATAGCAAAGATCTGTACCACCAAACAAAAAGAAAAGAAGGAGCTGCAGACGTCTCCATTAAGGTTGGAATTAACACTCAGTTAGCACTGGGTTTATACCCTTGCCTCAACTAGAGTCGTAACGGACCGTATGATGTACGCTGGCGTAACAAGAAACGTTACTGGGGGAAAAAATATAATCAGGCTCTTTATCTATGGTTGTAAGACGGTTAACAAGTAGGGGGACAGAAGTAGCATTAAGAATATGTACCATATTTATGTCTTTTTCCATCTATCTATCTATCTATCTATATCTCTTTATGTTTATGTCTATCTATCTATCTATCTAATCTGTCAGTCTGCCTATTCATCTATCTACATATATCTATTTGGATAGATAAATAGAGGCCCCCACCATCATAAAAGGAAGTGCTGTGTTGGTTCCCAGAAAGTCATAACCCCATAACCCAACGAGGAGCAGCTGCCCCAACCCCTCCAACCTCCTCCTCGACTCACCGAGATGATTTCGACGAGAGCTCCGTCCTTGAAGGCCAGCCAGACGAGGTCGTCGGAGGCTCTGAGGTCGCCCACCTTCTGTATGGGCAGCTTGAGGCCGTTGAAGGTGAGGAAGGCGGTTAGGTTGGCCGTGTAGAAGGAGGTCACGATCATGATGAAGAGCCACCAGGTGGCGAAGAGGATGCGGGACGAGTCTGTGATGATAGGGCGGCAGGTGAGGGGCGAAGGGTAATAGGGGATGGTAGAGGTGGTGATGATAGTGAAGATGCTGGTGGTGGTGACGGTGATGGGGAAGGGGCAGTGGTGGTGATGATGATGAGGAGGGAGGGTAGTAGTGGCGATGATGATGGGTTACTGGTGACGATGATGACGTGATGAGGGTAATGATGATGTTAATTAGATGAAGGCTACGCTAATGAAGGAGGTGATCAAGAGAGTAATGATGATGATGATAGATTGAGGGTAGTGATGATGATAGGTAAAATGAAAAGCATTGATGATGCGAGGGGGAAAAGAGAGCCGTCTAGAAGATAGGAAACAGAAGAGGACATTACCATGGGGTGAGTAAACAATTACAATATCAGGAAGAATATGACAAGGAAACTGAGAAAGACGGAAAATGATGATAATGATGGTAAATCTAATGAGAAGTTATAATGCAAAAAGAATGATAGTGGACTCTGGAAGTTAGTATTTGAGAGCAGCGATTAATAAGGAGGATTAAGAAGACGAGAGGAACAGAGCTGTCGTGAATTGACTGTATCCAGAAGGATCTGGATTCCTTCCAGGCTCCATGAGTGACCAACACTCTTACACAAGCTTTCTACTCTCTCTCTCTCTCTCTCTCCCTTTCTTTCGTCTGCTGTACTATCCTGTCTCTATCTAGATCCACGACACAATTCCAGTCCTCTTGTTGTAAACTTCTTATAGATCATCACGCCTCTTATTATCTATCCTTTCCGTGTAACCTCGTGTACTCTTAATACATTCTCATGTACTTCCATACATTCCTATAACCTCCCGCCAAGTTACCTGTACTCCCATGTGTTCCCATGTATCCCTAAGTACTGGCATATACTCCCATGTACTCATGTACTCCCACGTAACTCGTACGTAGCTGGTCTGGCCGTACCTGAGATGGGCTTGAGCATGCTTCCCTGCTTCATCATAGCTCCGTACACGAACCACACACACTGGTCGAACGGAAAGATCCGGGTGAGGGTGGGATCCCCCTTGCAGAGCCGGACCCGGATCACGATGATGAAGTAGATGAGGGGACCCATGACCATCGTAGCCCCAAGAATCCACCACCACACCTGAGGCAGAGAACAGGTGAATTCCATGACTAAATCACAGTTCCTTCTCACTTTAACCCTTTTGATTTGTCTCCTCTCTCTCTCTAACTCTCTCCTACTGTCATTTCCACTCCTTTGCACCTCACTCCCCATGACTTCCGGCTCTCACTCCCCATGCTTCACTACTCATTACCCTTAACTCTCACTCCCCGTGACCCCCCAGCGCTCATGCCCTAAGACCCCCGTCCCCCTCCCCCAAGCTCTTACCTCCTGGGTGAAGGGCCTCAGTAGGGCATCTGGCTTTGGGGTGTACCCTGGCCGCTTGACGAGGATGCCGAAGGTCGTGGTCCCCAGCAGGAAGGAGAAGTCCACGGCCTTCTGTCTCGCGTCCGTCATCGTCACCGGCAGCAGCGTCAGCTCAGCCTTCTGCAGGAGTCGAGAGAAACGCCAACAGGAACGGCAGAGAAAGGAAAATGGAGGACTCGAAGACAGAAAAGGAAAAGTGAGCGTGTCCTCAAAGAACCATGTTGTCCCTAGGCTCACGAGTAACAGACACCCCTGGGCTCAAACATCCTGCCGGAGTCGGGAGAGACCCCAGCAGGAACGTAAGGGAAAGATATGTGAAGACTTAAGAGAGATTCTGAAGGACAAAGAACAATTGCAAGACGGCCATGACCTCAAAGAACCATCTAGCCTTTAAGGCTCACGTGCTTGTGGGACACCCCTGGGCTCAGCCTCCTGCAGGAGTCAGGACGAGCCTCAGTGGGAACGTCGGGGAAGGAGACTTGAAGACTCATGAGAGATTTTGATGGACAAAGAACAATTGCAAGACGGCCGTGAGATCCTAGCAGCTGAAGCGGACCAATCACACACAGAGAAGCAGGAGAGTTGTTAGCAGCTAAATGAAGGTGACATAAGACAATAACAATGGCAGACGAATAGTAATAACCTTAAATAAAAAGATGATTTGAAAGGATAAATGAAAACATTGGTCGAAAAACACCGATAACGGGTTGAGAAGCGAAAAACATTATGAACAGCTGTGAACGAAAACACTGATATAAGAACAAAATGATAATAGAAAACTAACAAGAAAATTAAGACGTAATAGTAATGACAGAAAGAAGTGATTGCAAGAGAGATAATATCGACAATAAATGAGCTGAGAAGAAGAAAAGCCGATAATATACTCCAATGGAAAAAGAGAACCAGAAATAACAAGAGAAGTGCATGTAGAGGACGAAAATCTCACGACCCGGGTCGTGGAGGAGTACATGGTCCCTCCTACAGGCTGATGTTTCCATCGCAAGTTCCTCCTTGGAAAAGGTTGGTGTCATATTTATGAAACGTGAAACTTAGAATTATCAAAGTGTTGACTTTTGGAATGGGAAACTGTCCGAAGGAATAACACACTGAGTGATGTGATATTCAAGTACAACACCTGAATGTGATGTGATATTTACAGATAACACGTTTTGACGTGATCTTTAAAAAGATAACACTGGCAAAATCTAGGCAGAAGTACTCTCTCTCTCTCTCTCTCTCTCTCACTTGATAAGAAAAAGGATTAACAACGGAAAATACAAAGAACATACCTCTTGTTCCAGCAGGTCTATGGCGCCCATCCACTGGCCTTCCTTGTCCCTCAGGCCTATGATGTTGTGGTCGGCCATCACGGGCCTTGGAGTGAAGTTGAAGAACGACGCAAGAGCCATCATCAGCTCCCAGCTCATGCCCTTGCCCATGACGGCTCCTGACGAGGGTCCTTTGCCTTCCTTCAGGATCTCCAGGAAGGGTGGGTACTGCAGGGAATCCGAAGGAGCGGGTTTTAAAGGTGTTTATAGGGGGACATATGTTGGGGATGGTTAATGACTGTGGTGGTAGTGGGTTGGGTGGTGGGGAATAGTAGGGGTACACAATGAGGGAGGTGGTGGCGGTAGCAAGGAATAGAGATAGATGAGTGGTTGACAGGTGTCAGCCCGAACTAAGAGAGGTTAGTGAGAGGGATGATAATAGTAGTAGTAGCAGTAGTAGTAGTAGTAGTAGCAGTAATAGTAACAGAGTTAGCGGTAATAGAAGTAGCATTAACGGTAATAGTAATAGTAGTAAAAGAATTAGTAGTAGAGGTAGTGGTAGTAGTAGCAGTAGCAGAAGTATTAACAATAGAGTTAGTAGGAGTAGTAGAAATAGCAATGTAATAGTAGTAGTAGCGGTAAGGAAGGCACCAATACCATCAGCGAGGGAATGGTGATCGTTCACCCAATGACAATCACTTCATATCACCAAGTGAGGGATTTGAATAAAGCAGTGCTTTTAACTGTGAGTGCCCTGCTTGTGAGGCCCTTTCTGCCTGCACTTCAAGAACTCGTGATGTAAGTACTAAACACAATTGTTCATGAATATATTTACTGGAGGTCGATGCCATCAGAATGGTATTTGTGGTTGGTTTTGGTAGTGTGTGTGTGTGCGTGTTTTGGTTCGTATCGGAACCTGTCGTGTTTCGTGTCGCTTCGCTCGTCGTCGTGGCATTCTTATGGCCCCGTCGTGGCGTGTCGTGCAGGGCTGGATTTGCGTCTTCCTCCAGCTCATTTTCCTTTTTTACTCTCATACATAACATGAATCATATCTCAGGACAAAGTACTCTATCATCAGTGACCTCACGTATTCTGACGTATACCGTGGTATATCGTGATATTACTGTGGAGGTTATATTACTTCTCTTTATCGCCAGGTTTGTGGTATATTACAGTAGGCAGAAATTGTTCATCGGTACTGGGTAAGTAGTTTTCCCCAACTGCCGCTGTAAGTATGAAGGAGACAAGCCAGGAGTTAAGTCTGACAAACATGGAAGTTCTATTCTGAGGACATTCATTGATATCTATATTGGAAAAGGAATACTTTTTTTGTATGCACTGCTCAACTCCCGTGACGTAGCGGTTAGCATTGCTGTCCGTGACGCATTCATAGGCCGCCCGGAGTCTAGCGCCTTGGTTCGAATCCTGGTTGTGGCAGTCGGTCTTCAGCCAGCCTAGCTGTTCATCCTCCTCAAGGGGTAGGTCGATAAATTAGGTACCTGGCTGAGGCTCGAGTATATATATATATATGTATATATATATATATATATATATATAGATTTTGAGATGGCACTGATCAGGGCATTTAGTTGCCTGTGCCGTCTCAGATAACAATCTAAAACCATTCGTTTGAACGTGGACGACAAGAGTCCCATGAAAAAGGGTAAAGCTGATGGGTTTACATCAACCACTGAGTATCCTTACTCTTCCTCTATTCACCCGTACGGAAGTCAGATCTGTAAGGGAAAGTTTTATCTCACTGGCGTTAATTCTCTCCCATGCTAACTCGAAGTTAATCTTTGGTCTCTGTCACCAGTCCCATCATAGTAAAAAAGAACTTGTTAAGATGAAATTCATGTGTACCTGTTTACAGTGAAAACAATCTATGAATACAGTCAGCACGGCAAAGTGACATATGAAAATTTAAACTATGTTTGCATGGCATAAAAGATACAAACAAACAATAAGACACATATGTAAGCTAGAGTTACTCCCACACAATTACGAAACTTCGCAAAGCAGAAATCTATACTCATAACTATAAGTAAACAAAGCAGATTTAGATGAACAGAGAGAACACACTCAAGCAACCCAACTCACTTTAGCCGAGTCTCTTGATAAGCTAACCTATTTAAACTAGTTTACTACATAAACATAAGACAATAAAACAAGAGGCAGGATGTAAATAATCGAAAAGGATATTAAATTTTGACAAAAGCTTGTGTGTTAACAAACCCAACTGTACTCCTGATTCATATTACAATAAAGACGAAGATGAATCACTTGTAAATAAAATATAGGAAGTAAATAGTATATAATAAAGTGTTTTATGCGTGAGTGTTCAGACCGAAATACATCAATAGGCTCTGCCGTCATCAGTCACCCTAAATTAAGTAGTACACGTTGGCCCCTTTCCCAGAACCATACTTTACTATCACACAAGCTCAAGAGAGGGTGCAAATACAAGCCACTTAAGTTAAGTACTCACTTAACACAAAGGAATCCAGGTGTTTTACTTACATTTATGACAGCCACTGGTATAATCCGGCCTCCGAGGTTGGGCGTGTTCAGTTCCTGGCGACCAATTTGGGCAAGGCACTTTGAGAGGTACTGCCGCGTGGAGTCTGTATGGGTTAGAGAGAGAATCAATACTCCTCTTACTGATCAGTATATTGCATCATTCCTCCCTTTTGTAACCCTTAAGTCAGTGATATTGACATATTCCATTGGATAAATATTTGCCAAATACCTGTTAAGATATTTGCCATTGCCTCTGTACCAACACCTTATCTCCGGTTATCAAATGATTATGTGTACAATATAATTAAATTTGCCAACGTTTTCTAAATAGTACTTTGCGTATTACGATTCATACTTATCTATTCTCTAACCTTATCAGCACTTTCCTAATCATACTTTTTCCTTTTTACTGATATTCTTTTCCTCTAATCTGTGATTTAACACTGAGTTTTCTTTTATCTATCTATCTATCTATGAACAGCTGGGTTGAATTTGGACTGACTTGTCAACAGTCATTATTATTAACTAATAACTGTTACCTACTTCGCCTTAAGAGGCTCCCTTAACAACCTGACTGAATGGCCTCTTTCCTTCTATCCTTCTTCATCATCAAATAGTTCTACTTCTTCTACCTTTTATCACCGTTTGTGGTGATTATAATCGTGTCTTGTCATTTCTCTGGTTCATTATTGACAAGAATGTCCCTCACTCTTATGTATGCTTTCCACCACTGTCGTCGACGTGGGGTTATGGGACGAATATTCTCAACTGAAATTGTCTCTTCGGGCGGAACTCCCCCACTTTGTTCCCGCATTAAGCTAGTTTAAACGCCAGTAGCAAAGGCTAAACTGGTTTGGATTGTAGAGGTTTATCGGGCGCTGGGGTGGCAGGATCAAATATATGGGGGGTGAGTGTTATCTGAATTTTTTTTTAAACCTTTAGGGTACTTCTGTATGATCCTTAACCACGATGGTACAGTCCTTTAGCACGAAGTACGACCTCTGAGCACGACGGTACGGTACCTGGACCCCTTGGGCACGACGGTACACTCTTTGAACATGTAGGTACGATCCGTGGGTATGACGGTACGGCATTTGACCTGACCGTGAAAGGTTAGGTCAATGGCCAGGCCATTCTAACCCATGTGTTCTAGGAGGCTGTACCGTCATGCTCAAGGATCGTACCGTCGTGTTAAGGGGATGTACCGTCGTGCTGAAGATGCTGAGGACTGGGTTCTGTCTTACGCTTAACCAACAGAGATTCGTTTGTTCCACAATGACCTTTTATTTCTCGTTAAGCAAACTCCCGATAACCTCCGTTGAAAGTCATCGGTAATGTGCTTCGTTAACTATCTACAGAACAGCCTTCGTTAATCTCTTCTTTATACGGTGACATACAACGCGTCAGTCTAAGGCTGTCGTTAAGCGTCTTGGGTCAATTGGACTCTTCGTTAACCCGTAATCAACGGCCATCCTTATGGTGTCTGTCAGACCGTCCTCGTTAAACTCTTAGGCAGGAACCCTCCACGTTTATTACCTTAGGGAGAAATTGCCTTAGACTATGATGCATTACACACACACACACACACACACTCTCTCTCTCTCTCTCTCTCTCTCTCTCTCTCTCTCTCTCTCTCTCTTCTCTCTCTCTTAAGCTATCTCGATGCAACAAAAAACAAGTTCGTCTCAAGTTTATCAAAACATCGGCAGAGAGTATCGGTTTCTGTGTGAGGTACGTAATGTTGTAGTGCATGTGTGTCGCTACATATTGGTGTGTTTATGTGTGTGTGAGCACAACATTCATAAGAGTAGAGACACTGTACATATACCCAAGGTTAAAAAACGGGGCAACACGAGTGTAAAACACTCTTCCCGTAACAGGCAAATAGTAATTGGGTCAGAAGGTCTAAGTACCGTACTCAAAAGTTGTACCGTCATAGTCAAGGGTCGTACCCAAGCGTCGTACCGTCGTGCTGAAGGTACATACACACCTTTGCACTCAAGGGTCGTACCCCAGGGTCGTACCGTCGTGTTCAAGGGTCGTTCTCCGTAGCCGTACCGTCGTACTCAGGAGTCGTACCTTAGGATGGTACCGTCATGTACGCAGCTTGGGTGAGGGGTGGGTAGGGTGGTGGTGGTGGTGGTGATAGGGGGAGGTAGGGGTGGGATGGGGGTTACGCTGCATGGAATCACCTCATCTACCATTAATCAAACAAGATGACGAAATGGAAGCGGTTGAGAGGGTTGGGCGGTGGGGGTGGGAGTGGGCGGGGGAGGGGGGGGGAGAGAAGGCTTCACGCGGTTCCTGAGGTGGTGGGTGGTGCCGTGCGAACCTCGCTCGTGCTGACTACTTGTCTGTGGCTCCTCTTGTGTCTGTCTGTCTGTCTGTCTGTCTGTCTGTCTGTCTTCTTCTCTCTCTCTCTTTCAATCTCTGTTTTCCGCCCACTCTCTCTTCATTTCTCTCTCTCTCTCTCTCTCTCTCTCTCTCTCTCTTTCCATCTCCTACGATGGAGATCTCACCCTGGCTCTTAAAATTCATCACATACAACATTTACGTATACATTATATAGTACATCCTACACGTATTCCCCACTGCCACATGTCTACTGTAAATGTATATCTTCACCCAAAACAATTTGCTTTTCCCCTCTATGTATTCACTACTCTGAGAAACCAAGCAACAGTCCCTGACTTTATTAAACAATAGTACAGACAATAAAGATAAAGTAATAAAGTTTGATAAATATTCTTACATCTATATATATATATATATATATATATATATATATATATATATATGCTTACTTCCTCTTTGCCCATGGATCTCCATCTATACCGCTCAGCAAGCTATCTGGTCCACCGGGAGTGACCACAGGTCAAGAAGTGCAGTGTTGAGCATTTTTGTCTTTGCAGACTGAGTGCAGGACACTTTCAAGGAGCAAATGCTCTGCCTTCAGTGCGGAAGTCGCGTCTTGGTCACGAGATCTCTTGCGTTCCCGCGAACCGATGTTTGTAATGATGCGGAGGTGGGTGGCGTCTTGAGCGCAGAGGAGAAAGTGTAATTTGTACGCGTCTGGGGATAGTAATTTCAGATAAATGTATATCTAAAGGAGTGGAGCGAAACAGAGTTGGCTGGGGTGGTCTGGCGTCTGTTTAGCGCCTCGCGAATCATTACGATGTGAACGAGTTTGTTGAGCGTTGGTGTCTGTTGACGGAGAGGGCATTTGCCAGTATAGGTAACTGAAGCGTGTGCCGAGGGGAATTTTTATGTTTTGTTTAGGGGCTGGTGGTTGGATATGAGGTGGTTTGGGTGGGAGGGGGTCTGTCTAGTGCCATTGCATAGAACTGGGTACCGATCATACTGAGGTGGTATTGTACTAGAATTTTTTTTTCTGTTTCGTTTGGAGGTACTCAATGTTTATTTTTCCTTTTCCTAAGCAGCTGTACTTATATTTTGCGTAGTTTGTTACTTTCTATTTTTCTTGGCTTAGGATAAGGGTGCTTCATGCGTAGGAAACGGGATGGAGTGGAAGATGTGAACTACCGTGTTTGCACAGTTAGATGGTATTGTGGTTTATCATGTTATTTAGCGGAGAATAGAAATTTGTTTTACTCCTCTGTCACCAGCTATAAGGCATATGAAGCATCCGGGAGAAACCATGGAAAGGTCTGTGGGGCCTGGATGTGGACAGGGGGCTGTGGCGTCGGTGTATTTTACATAGACAGCTAGAGAATGGATGCGAGCGAATGTGGCCTTTCTACGTCTGTTCTTGGTGTTACCTCACTGCTACAGAAAACGAGGAACAGATAAGAACCAATTTCTATCCTGCTTCCGTTGGCTTTCTGTGTGTGTGTGTGTGTGTGTGTGTGTGTGTGTGTGTGTGTATGTGCGTGCGTGTATGTGTGTGTGTGTGTGTGTGTGTTTGTGTGTGTATATGTGTGTGTGTGTGTGTTAGTGCGTGTGTGTGTGTGT
>JAYMFT010000965.1:0-17399 GCA_038088735.1 Panulirus argus | reverse complement strand
TAACTGCTTCTTTCCCTACACGTCGCAGCTTTGGAACTCTCTACCTTCTCATGTCTTTCCCAATAACTATGACCTGGTTCATTCCAAAAGACAGGTTTTTCACTTTCTCAAAAATTCGTAAATACTTTCCCTGTCTTTTTTCCCCGTTTCTTAATTCTCTCTATATTTCAGTTAGGGCCCAGCCTTGATGTGGACTTTTGTCCGTGACTGGAGCCTTCAACATAAAAAGAAAAAAATTAGAAAACAATACCAGACAATCTAAGTAACCCTAACATAGCCTAAACAGACTGAACGTAACCTAACCAGATCGAGGTATGAATTAGAATACACACGTCAGAATTTACCCTTTTACGTAAAACATATCATCTTAAATGGTTTCGTCAGCATTTTAGCAGATAAATTACACTTAAATTACACTAAAGTACACTTTTGAATTACACTAAATTACACTTTTAGGGGGAGATATTTGATGATTGTATGTAGTATGTTGAGACCACATGTACTGAAGGGAGGAGGGAACAGCAAAAGAAATACACAGAATTAGAGAGTAGTAGAGCTATTGTCGTGAGAGCACCTGTACCCAGTATTGAGGAAAGTGAGAGAATGTGAGAATAGGTTCAAAATAAAAGAATGATCGTTAAGTGTGCCTTTTAATTGGAATATTGGAGCCAAACAATATCAAAGCAGGCAATGAGACTTGGGTATCTAGAAGAGTATGAAATGTTAAACAGTGAATACAAAAGGCAATCTAAAGAATTAGGAAAAATATATGTCATTCATAGGCGAAAAATTAAGGTTACGAGATGAGACCAAATAATAGGTCACTCACATTATCAGTAGAGGGAGACCAGGAGTAGTGAAGCAGTGGGCCAGAGGGTCCTGTAGCTTACACGAATCTGGATGGCCTGTTAGTTAACAGTATGGAAATGGAATTTAGGGTCCGAGTAAAGATACCAAACTAGATATAAATGGAGAGGCTGAGTCGAAACTAACGACGGCGTTAGAATCAAATTTAATCTTTCTTGGAAGTTATACCATAGAAAGGAGGGAATAAACGGAAGAATGGGATTTTGCTTTAACTAGTAAAAGGCTTGATAGTTCCTTCTGACAGTAAATATATTGAGAAGAGTTACGATAGGAAGAAATGCAAAATTCTCTTCATGATGTACAGTGCGATGCTCTGAGAGATATGATTATTGACTGAACACAGTAAAGGCACACTCAGGATGGTATGGTAGGCGACATAACATAACCTCTGTAATGAACAAAAGGTTTTATTGATGGGGCTATGAAACTGCAAAGAAAATGGCTATAGATATCAGTTCTTAGGATGTTCTCAAAAAACTTCTCGTTCTATTTTCATATCCACTAAACACAATACAAACGCAGGAGGGGACACAACATCATTGATCTCATTCTCACAGTCAATAACCTGGAGACAGACAGGGTCAGGTTATAATGCCCCACTTGGAGAGAGAACGGTCACTTATTACTGGAATTGGATCACGTAGTAAAAGAAATATGGTTGTGAAATCAGTGACGAAACCATAGCTCAATTAGTAGATAAAAATGCCGTTTCTTTGGCAATATAAACTACTAGATGGAGTTTCAGATATACTCTGATGATGATGTACAAGACACAGCAGCCCGGCAGCATCTGAGAGGTACAAGATATTAAGAAACATGTCTCGTAATTTCAAAAAGGATGACCAGAAAATAAAAAAAAAATAAATAATGATCTATAACAATATCCCACATATTTATCACAAGAAAGTTATCAATTAATATCAAGGATTTAGAAAGTCGAGTTCTAGAAGAAAAAATATTGAAGCTTAATGCAGTGTTTTCCGAGGATATTCGTTGCTGAGATCGTTACCTCCTCACTTAAACAAGATGGAATGAGAAAGAAATTATAGTACATATTGTGACAGGTATGTACTGTATGTACATCTTGCTAAAACATTGATGTACCATCCCCTACGTATAGCGCAGGACCTGATGAAGTATCGAGCTGCTCTTTAGAGATCAGTGTATGTTCTCTAGAAAAAGTGAAATGGAGATAGAGGAAGTGGACTGAAGTACAAGTGTGGTTGATTTGGAGGGCAATGGAAGAGGATTCGAAAGCAACAGATGATTACTTGCAAAGAAGACTTCGACTGAATGACAGGCAGCATTGGTTCAAAGGAATGAAGTATTGTTTAATGAATTTTCTAGAATTCTGCGACATAAAAAAAGAACACATGAGGGTGGATTGTGTTCTTGGACAGAAAAAAGACATTTGACGTTGTCCTATGCAACAGGATGATAAGCAAAGTCTTTTTTTGTCAGGCAGCCGTAAGAATGGGATTCCTTTGATGGATTGAAAACCAAGTAGATAAGAATACAGAAACATGTTTACGATGCTTTCTAAATTAGGTAGTTGTGACCAATGGCGTCGCTCAAATCCCAGTCACAGGAATGCTGTTGTTCCTAGTCTGTGTGAAGAACATGCCAGAGGGACAAATCATGCTTGAAAACGTTTGCGGGTGATGCTGAAGTTAAGAGGGATTAAGGAATGCCACGACCTACCTAATGACTTAAACGAGATCCAGCTTTAGTTGGACAGTACTGGACGAATTTCAGCCCAGCTACATGTATAGTTGCAAAATGATAAAGACGGAATACAGTGAAAAGAGGCTCATCTATGACCATAATCTTTTGACAAATGAACTTCTTAATTATATATGACAGGGACATGGAGATTAACGTAACTTCCAACCTGTTGCCCAACCACTGGAGAAGAATTGTTAGGAAGGTAAACCATTGCTTGGTTTATACATAACTGCATTTAAGTACATGGATAAATGCAGGCTAAAAAAAAAAGATATTAAGAGCAGTACCAAATTGCAAGATGCATTAACAGCTGGTCACCCCACACGAAGAAACATGCAGAGCTAACAGAGAAGGTCCAACGGAAAGCATAAAACATTGTACCTAAAAAATGGGAGGTGTGTTGCAGGGGAGGAGGTTAGCAGCTATGACTTTGCTCCAACGGAAACATAGAAAAACAAGAAACACGATTATGTGAATTTATTTTCAAGAGTGGACAGTTTTTCGAAGTAAGCAAAGATAACAGACAGCACATGGCAAGAACTAAGTAAGAAACAGGTTAGAAAAATTGTGAGGAAGTACTACTGTGGTAGTAATACTGTCTTAGTTCATGGAATAAATAAATGGTGAAGCAGTAATAGCACAGACTCTATATTAATATAGAATATCGTATGATCATGAAGAGCATTAAAAAGTGGGCCCACATGTATAGAACTCCTTTCCCACACTGAACAAGCTCTTAGTTACACACATGAATACAAATCATAAGTGGAAGAGGAAATTGTTTACAGTGCGAAAAGATAAGATGTACGATACTGTAAGAGTAAACGCTGTGGATACTGCTGGATTTGTTCTTTGGATTAGCCAGAGGCACTAAAATCGAACTGAATAATTATGTTTTCGTGAGCAGATAAAATGCATTCTAGTGTTTCGTGATTTTATTTAAATTTTGATGAACTATGAAACTTTTTGGATAATCCATCATGACCTTGCAGGGAAATACTTGCATGATAATGCACAACGAGAGGATAATCGTTATACCAAATTGCTCACATGCATTGATTCGATGGAAATTTAATCCTAGGCCCATGTACGTAGAGTTAATGTGGTCTTACAGTTATCTGTAGCTTTAAGTTGACCCCGGCAGTTGACAGATGCCAGGCTCAAACAACCAACTAGCCTAGGTTAAAACAGTTTACCTGCGAAGATGATGCGAGTATATCCAATGTACCAATTCCGACCCCAGACACCCCTGCTTGAATAACGAGGGAAGACGGATTTGCCGGCCAATATAAAGACACCTTTCATGTAGCTGGGTCAAGATTATGATTACAAGAATATTTCTAGGCACACATGAGACGCAGAATGGAAAATGCAGGAGCTACCTGGCCTGTCCACCGGAAATGGGACCAGTTGATATCAGAGACAGTGTGGGGTTATGCAAAACGTGAGAGTAGGTAGCGAGTGAGGGAGATTTTCGAGGAAAAAACTGATCTATTCAAATAAGGGAATTAACGTTTAAGGTGACTTTAGAACCGTGACAAATCGTAAGCTAACCAATGACAACAACAACAACAGTTTCAACTCATTCAAATACATATCAGATTTGTTTTCTTTTCGTAACAATAACGGGACAGTGCATAGCTATAGTAGCAGTAACGGGATAGTGCATAGCTATAGTAACAGTAACAGGATAGTGCATACCTATAGTAACAGTAACGGGATAGTGCAAAACAATAGCAACAGTAACGGGACAATGCATAGCTATACTAACAGTAACGGGACGGTGTATAGCTATACTAACAGTAACGGATCAGTGAGTAGCTATACTAACAGTAACGGGACAGTGTAAAGCTATAGTAACAGCAACGGGACAGTGCATACCGATACTAACAGTAACGGAACAGTGCATAGCTATAGTAACAGTAACGGGATAGTGTATGGCTAGAGTAACAATAACGGGATAGTGGATGTATAAAATAACAGTAACGGGATAGTGGGTGGCTAGAGTAACAGTAACGGGGTAGTGGAAGGCTAAAGTAACAGTAACGAGATAGAGGTTGGCTAGAGTAACAGTAACGGGATGGTGGATAGTTAGAGTAACAGTAACGGATAGTGGATGGCTAGAGTAACAGTAACGAAATAGTGGATGGCTAGAGTAACAATAACGGGATAGAGTTTGGCTAGAGTAACAGTAACGGGATAGTGGATGGCTAAAGTTAAAGTAAAGGGATATTAGATGGCTCGAGTAATAGTAACGACATAGTGGTTGGTTAGGGTAACAGTACCGGGATAGTGGATGGCTAGAGTAACAGTAAAGGGATAGTGGATGGCTAGAGTAACAGTAACGGGATAGTGGATGGCTAGAGTAACAGTAATGGGATAGTGGATGACTAAAGTGCAACGGGATTCTGGATGGCTAGGGTAACAGTAATAGGATAGTGGATGGCTAGGGTAACAGTGACGGAATAGTGGAAGGTTAGATAATAATAACGGGATAGTAGAAGGCTAGAGTAAAAGTAACGGGTTAGCGGATGGCTAGAGTAACAGTAAAGGAATAGTGGATGGCTAGAGTAACAGTAACGGGATAGTGGATTGCTAGAGTAAGTGAAACGGGATAGTGGATGACTAGAGTAACAGTAACGGGGTAGTGGATGACTAGAGTAACAGTAACGGGATAGGGAATGGCTAGAGTAACAGGTACGGGAAAGTGGATGGCTAGAGTAACAATAACGGGATAGTGGATAGCTAGAGTGACATTAACAGGATAGTGGATGGCTAGAGTAACAGTGACGGGATAGTGGATGGCTAGAGTAACAGTGACGGGATAGTGGATGGCTAGAGTAACAGTAACGGGATAGTCAATGGCTAGAGTAATAGTAACGGGATAGTGGATGGCTAAAGTAAAGGTAACGGGATAGTGGATGGCTAGAATAACAATGACGGGATAGTGGAAGGCTAGAGTAACAGTGACGGGATACTGGATGGCAGGAGTAACAGTAACGGGATAGTGGATGGCTAGAGTAACAATGACGGGATAGTGGAAGGCTAGAGTAACAATAACGGGATAGTGGATGGCTAGAGTAACAGTGACGGGATAGTGGAAGGCTAGAGTAGCAGTAACGAGATAGTGGATGGCTAGAGTAACAGTAACGGGATAGTGGAAGGCTAGAGTAACAGTGACGGGATAGTGGATGGCTAGAGTAACAGTAACGGGATAGTGGATGGCTAAAGTAAAAGTAAAGGGATATTAGATGGCTAGAGTAATAGTAACGACATAGTGGTTGGTTAGGGTAACAGTAACGGGAATGTGGATGGCTAGAGTAACAGTAAAGGGATAGTGGTTGGCTAGAGTAAGAGTAACGGGATAGTGGATAGCTAGAGTAACAGCAACGGGATAGTGGATGGCTAGAGTAACAGTACCGGGATAGTGGATGACAAGAGTAAGTGCAACGGGATGCTGGATGGCTAGGGTAACAGTAACAGGATAGTGGATGGTTAGAGTAACAGTGGCGGAATAGTGGAAGGTTAGATAATAGTAACGGGATAGTGGAGGGCTAGAGTAAAAGTAACGGGTTATCGGGTGGCTAGAGTAACAGTAAAGGAATAGTCGATGGCTAGAGTAACAGTAACGGGATGGTAGATTGCTAGAGTAACTGAAACGGGATAGTGGATGACTAGAGTAACAGTAACGGGGTAGTGGATGACTAGAGTAACAGTAACGGGATAGAGAATGGCTAGAGTAACAGGTACGGGAAAGTGGTTGGCTAGAGTAACAGTGACGGGATAGTGGATGACTAGAGTAAGTGCAACGGGATGCTGGATGGCTAGAATAATAGTAACGGGATAGTGAATGGCTAAAATAAAAGTAACGGGATAGTGGATGGCTAGAGTAACAGTGACGGGATACTGGATGGCAGGAGTAACAGTAACGGGATAGTGGATGGCTTGAGTAACAATGACGGGATAGTGGAAGGCTAGAGTAACGATGACGGGATAGTGGAATGTTAGAGTAAAAATAACGGGATAGTGGACGGCTAGAATAACAGTAACGGGATAGTGGATGGCTAGAGTAACAGTAACGCCATAGTGGATGGCTAGAGTAACATTAACAGGATAGTGGATGGCTAGAGTAACAGTAACGGGATAGTAGATGGCCAGAGTAACAGTAACGGGATAGTGGATGGCTTGAGTAACAGTAACGGGATAGTGGATGGCTAGAGTAACAGTAATGGGATAGTGTTGGTTAGAGTTACAGGAGCGGGATAGTGGATGGCTAGAGTAACAGTAACGGGATAGTGGAAGGCTAGAGTAGCAGTAACGGGATAGTGGATGGATAGAGTAACAGTAACGGGATACTGGATGGCTAGAGTAACAGTAACGGGATAGTGGATGGCTAGAGTAACAGTAACGGGATAGTGGATGGCTAGAGGAAAAGTAACGGGATTGTGGAAGGCTAGAGAAACAGTAACGGGATAATGGATGGCTAGAGTAACAGTAACAGGATAGTGGATGGCTAGAGTAACTGTAATGGGATAGTGGATGGCTAGAGTAACAGTAACGGGATAGTGGATGGCTAGAGGAAAAGTAACGGGATAGTGGGTGGCTAGAATAACAGTAACGGGATAGTAGATGACCAGAGTAACAGTAAAGGGATAGTGGATGGCTAGAGGAAAAGTAACGGGATAGTGGATGGCTAGAGTAACAGTAATGAGATAGTGGATGGCTAGATTAGCAGTAATGGGATAGTGGCTGGCTAGAGTAACAGTAATGGGATAGTGGATTGCTAGAGTAACAGTAACGGGATAGTGGATGGCTAGAGTAACAGTAATGGGGTAGTGGATGGCTAGAGTAACAGTAACGAGATAGTGGAAGGCTAGAGTAACAGTAACGGGATAGCCGAAGGCTAGAATAACAGTAACGGGATAGTGGATGGCTAGAGGAAAAGTAACGAGATTGTGGATGGCTAGAGTAACAGTAACGGGATAGTGGATGGCTAGAGGAAAAGTAACGGGATTGTGGATGGCTAGAGTAACAGAAACGGGATAATGGATGGCTAGAGTAACAGTAACGGGATAGTGGAAGGCTAGAGTAACAGTAACGGGATATCCGAAGGCTAGAATAACAGTAACGGGATAGTGGATGGCTACAGTAACAGTAACGGGATAGTGGATGACCAGAGTAACAGTAACAGGATAGTGGATGGCTAGGGGAAAAGTAACGGGATAGTGGATGGCTAGAGTAACAGTAACGGAATAGTAGATGACTAGAGTAACAGTAGCGGGATAGTGGATGGCTAGAGTAGCAGTAATGGGATAGTGGATGGCTAGAGTCGAAGTAATGGGACAGTGGATGGCTAGAGTAACAGAAACGGGATAGTGGATGGCTAGAGTAACAGTAACGGGATAGTGGATAACTAGAGTAACAGTAAGGGGATAGTGGATGGCTAGAGTAACAGTAACGGAATAGTGGATGGCTAGAGTAACAGTAACGGGATAGTCGAAAGCTAGAGTAACAGTAAAGTGATAGTGGAAGGCTAGAGTAACAGTAACGGGATATTGAATGTCTTGAGTAACAGTAACGGGATATTGGATGAATAGAATAACAGTAACGGGATAGTGGATGGTTAGAGTAACAGTAACGGGATTGTGGAAAGCTAGAGTAACAGTAACGGGATAGTGCATGGCTAGAGTAAGAATAATGGGATAGTGGATGGCTAGAGTAACAGTAACGGGGTAATGGAAAGCTAGAGTTACAGTAACGTGATAGTGGAAGGCTAGAGTAACAGTAACGGGATAGTGGATGGCTAGAGTAACAGTAATGGGATAGTGGATGGCTAGAGTAATAGTAACGAGATAGTGGATGGCTAAAGTAACAGTAACGGGGTAGTGGATGGCTAGAGTGACAGTAACGGGATAGTGGATGGCTAGAGTAACAGTAACGGGATAGTGGATGGCTAGAGTAACAGTAACGGGATAGTGGATGGCTAGAGTAGCAGTAACGGGATAGTGGAAAGCTAGAGTAACAGTAAACGTGATAGTGGAAGGCTAGAGTAACAGTAATGGGTTAGTGGATGGCTAGAGTAACAGTAACGGGATAGTGAATGGCTAGAGTAACAGTAACGGGATAGTGGATGGCTAGAGTAAAGGTAACAGGATAATGGAAAGCTAGAGTAACAGTAACGGGATAGTGGATTGCTAGAATAACAGGAACGGGATAATGGATAGCTAGAGTAACAGTAACGGGATAATGGATGACTAGAGTAACAGTAACGGGATAGTGGAAGGCTACAGTAACAGTAACGGGATAGTGGATGGCTAGAGTAACAGGAACGGGGTAGTAGATGGCTAGAGTAACAGTAACGGAATAGAGGATGGCTAGAGTAACAGTGACGGGATGGTGGATGGCTAGAGTAACAGTAACGGGATAGTGGATGGCTAAAGTAATAGTAACGGGATAGTGGATGGCCAGAGTAACAGTAACGGGATAGTGGATGGCTAGAGTAACAGTAACGGGATAGTGGATGGCTAGAGTAACAGTAACGGAATAGTGGATTGCTAGAGTAACAGTAACGGGATAGTGGATGGCTAGAGTAACAGTAACGGGATAGCTGATGGCCAGAGTAACGGTAACGGGATAGTGGAAGGCTAGAGTAATAATAACGTGATAGTGGAAGGCTAGAGTAACAGTAACGGAATAGTGGGTGGCTAGAGTAACAGTAACAGGATAGTGGATGGCTAGAGTAACAGTAACGGGATAATGGATGGCTAGAGTAACAGTAACGGGATAGCTGATGGCCAGAGTAACGGTAACGGGATAGTGGAAGGCTAGAGTAACAGTAACGGGATAGTGGATGGCTAGAGTAACAGTAACGGAGTCGTGGATGGCTAGAGTAACAGTAACGGGATAATGGAAAACTAGAATAACAGTAATGTGATAGTGGAAGGCTAGAGTAACAGTAACGGGATAGTGGATAGTTAGAGTAACAGTAACGGGATAGTGGATGGCTAGAGTAACAGTAACGGAATAGTGGATGGCTAAAGCAACAGTAACGGGATAGTGGATGGCTATAGTAACTTGTATGGGATAGTGGATGGCTAGAGTAACAGTAACGGGATAGTAGATGACTAGAGTAACATTAATAGGATAGTGGATGGCTAGAATAATAGTGACGGGATAGTGGATAGCTAGAGTGATAGTAACGGTATAGTGGAAGGCTAAAGTAAGAGTAACGGGATAGTGGATGACTAGAGTAACAGTAACGGGATAGTGGATGGGTAAAGTAGCAGTAACGGGATCGTGGATGGCTAGAGTACAGTAACGGGATAGTGGATGGCTAGAGTAACAGTAACGGGATAGTGGACGTCTAGAGTAACAGTAACGGGATAGTGGATGGCTTGAGTAACAGTAACGTGATATTGAAATGCTAGAGTAACAGTAACGGGGTAATGATGGCTATAGTAACAGTAACGGGATAGTGGATGGCTATAGTAACAGTAACGGGATTTTGGATAGCTAGAGTAACAGTAACGGGATAGTGGATGGCTAGAGTAACCGTAACGGGATAATGGAATGCTAGAGTAACAGTAACGAGATAGTGGATTGCTAGAATAACAGGAACGGGATAATGGATGGTTAGAGTAACAGTAACGGGATAATGGATGGCTAGAGTAATAGTAACGGGACAGTGGAAGGCTCGATTAACAGTAACGGAATAGTGCATTGCTATAGTAACAATAACGGGATAGTGGATTGCTAGAGTAACAGTAATGGGATAATGGATGGCTGGAGTAAAGTAACGGGATAGTGGATGGCTTGGGAAGATCAGACGTTCAGGAAATGAATATATTTAGCCTTAAGGAGCTTAATAGTTCAATAGATATACCATGGTAGCAGGTGAGACGACAACTCCCCTCCTAGCAATACTAATATTTCAGTACATACTATACATAGTGAGACACACACACAGACACACACACACTTGGCGTAAGCTGTGTGTGTGTGTGTGTGTGTGTGTGTGTGTGAGTACATATATATATATAAGGTTAAGCGACGGGGCAACACGAGTGTAAAATCATTTCCCCGTAGCACACAAATAGCGATCACACTCGGCAGGGAAGAGGCCCATTTGGCGATCCCTCTTTATTTCAGGATTTTAAAGAATCTACAGACAGCTCAAGGTGCCTACAATGTACAAGTTGGAGGGGGGGGGGGAAGTAAAATATGAAGGGGCTCCGGAGGCGTAAACACATTATATACTCTGAATATGCCATATTTTATGACAGCAAGGAACAAGTATAACAGGATGAGAAAGGAGGAACAAAGAAACTGTGACAAGGACGTTTATATGGATAAGGCAGGAGAAAATTCTGAACTTTTCTAAATTCATCAGGAATTAATTGTCAGTTGAAGAGCAGCTGATGATGCTTAAGGACTGAGGGGAAAGCCTTGTACAGAATGACGCAAGAACAGATAGGAACTTTATGACAAATGCAAAAGTATTATCACTGTGGAAGACTGTAGCCTAAGCACCTGTGAGATGAGATGGGGAGGACTTCAGAAAGCATGAGATACCATACAAGGCTCATGGTCCTGATGAAGATGTGTGCAGATGCTCTTTACAAACCTTTTGAAATCTGTTCAATTTGTCGCTGGGGAAAGACAAAGTGCCAAGGGAGTGGAAAAGGGCGAATGTCATACTTGTCTGTGCAAAAGGAGATTGGAAAGGGACGCTGAACTACAAACAGGTTTCCCCGACCTGTGTGCTCAGTAAAATACTGGGAAAGATAATCTGAAACATGATGGATGGCTTCCTGCGGAGGCGAAATTACCTACGTGGGAGACAACACGGTTTCAGGGAGAGATGATGCACGGCGAACCTTTGAATTTTTTACGAGAAAGTAAACTTGGTATTGGGCAAATGACAACGCTGTTAGGACTGTTTGAATGTGGACTGCCAAAAGGTATTGGACATTGTACTACATGAGAAGCTGATCAACAAACTGGACCACTAGGCAGAAATAATGGGGTGACTCCTGCAATGGACAGATTATATTAGTGAAAAGGAACAAAATGATATGTCGCTGGAGCCTTCTTGAAATGGGTTGAGGTCATCCGTGGAGTAGCGCAGGGTTCTCTTCTGGGACCGTTTAGTCTTCTTCATCTGTGCCAATGACTTACCGGAGGAGAGCAAGAGAGATGGTACCAACATTAAGGAAGCTGAGTGAGAGGGAAAACCTAGAGGCATTAATTTTGCTCGCCATGGAAGAGTAAAGAGTAGGAGGTGACCTGATGACCAACTTTTTTGAGGCAGACAGTGAACTAACTGTTCCTCGAAAACTATAAAGATAGAGCAACCACAGAACATAACATGAAAATTAGCTAAAAACTTGTTGAGAAATGTAAAGAATTACATTTACAGTACAAGAATGGTGGATGGGTGAAATAGACTGAACGAGGAAATGATAAATATGGACACCATACAGAAGTTCAAAAAGATGAATGGCAGCATAAATGGTACAGGAGATGGGGTCCCGTAAGTGTAAGACCCCTTCCCGGTACAGTTGAAATAAGTAAGAGGTAATTACACATGAAGGAAAAATGCTAAGATGCAGGTTATTTCTTTGTTGTAGTATGATTCCCCAGAATCATTTATTCAAGTACAAATGGAGGTTATGAACTTACTTGGAATACTGTGAATACACATATAAATTAGAATTGTTGTGGAATCAGCATATGATGAAAAATGCAAGGGAAAAATTTTGGCCAATTAGATGGAAAGATGATTTAAGATAGTTTAAAATAATTAAAGGAAATGATGAAAAGTGTAGGACAGTTATGTAGGTGATATGAAAGGTGAACCTGAAGAGACAAGTTATTGGACAAAATTTTGGACAGTTTGTAAATGATATTGATAACTGTCCAGGAAACAGATTAATTTGCTACTTCGTCAGTGGTGGAGTTAACTGGCTTTTTACAACATCTTCAACGAGCAGCTGTAAGTCTGTGGTTGCATGTTAACTATGATCATATTAACAGTTGATTATCAGACCTGCTGAGATTGACAATGATTAATGAAAGTAAAAATGTTCTCTCTTTAGTTACCTTCATTATGATGTGTCCAAACATGCCTCTTCAGACTACTTGGTTGTATAGAGCGGTAGGGACAGAGGGAACACGCATATGGCTTCTCTCCCGTGTGAGTGCGAACATGTCTCTTTAAGTTATCTTCTTGACTTGCTCGAAATGGGCAGTGCTGACAAGCAAAGGGCTTTTCTCCCGTGTGAGTGTGGATGTGTCTAACGAGATTGGTGGTTTTAATGGAAGAGTAGGCGCAGTAGGGGCAGCGATGGATCTTGCTGTTGGAGATAGTGGTGGTGGAAGAGCTCTTCCCGACGAACGTGGCTGCCAGCTCACTACCTCTCTCCAACCCCACCTGTAGGGGACATGCGTCTTACTTACGCTCATCACATGTCATGCACCACATTGAACAATACATTCTATCATTATCCATAAACCATAAATCTGACAAAACCTTTGAAATGTAAAACTTAACAGAATTCATAAAAGTTTTCAGTAGAACAGATTTGTGATGTTTTTCACTGACCAGTTTCATCAAATGATTTCAAACTTATTTATAAGCATAGACCTTATATCTATGAAGTCTGCTAGGAACACAGCCTACACCCAGCAACTCCCCCCCTGGGAGACAGCCTACACCCAGCCCCCTACCTGGGAGACAGCTTACACCCAGCCCCCTACCTGGAAGATAGCCTACACCCAGCCCCCACCTGAGAGACAGCCTACACCCAACCCACAACCTGGGAGACAGCCTACACCCAGCCCCCACTTGGGAGACAACCAACGCACAGCACCCCACCTGGGAGACAGCCAACACCCAGCTCCCACCTGGGAGACAGCCTACACCCAGCCCAAACCTGAGACACAGCCTACACCCAGCCCCCCACCTGGGAGACAGGCAACACCCAGCCCCCACCTGGGAGACAGCCTTCACCCAGCCCCCAAACTAGGAGACATCCCTCACCCAGCCCCCACCTGGGAGACAGCCTACACCCAGCCTCCACCTAAGAGACAGCCTACACCAAGCCCCCAACTGGGAGACAGCCTACACTCAGAGCACACATGGGAGACAGCCTACACCCAGCCCACAACCTGGGAGACAGCCTATACCCAGCCTCCTACCTAGGAGACAGCCTACACTCAGCCCCCACCTGGAAGACAACCAACGCCCAGCCCCCCACCCGGGAGACAGCCTACACTCAGCCCCAACCTGGGACACAGCCTACACCCAGCCCCCCTACCTGAGAGGCAGGCAACACCCAGCCTCTCACCTGAGAGACAGCCTTCACCCAGCCTCCAAACTAGGAGACAGCCTTCACCCAGCCCCCCATCTGGGAGACATCCTTCACCCAGCCCCCAAGTGGGAGACAGCCTACACCCAGCACCCCACCTGGGAGACAGAATACTCCCAGAGCACATATAGGAGATAGCCTACACCAAGTCCCAGCTGGGAGACAGCCTACACCCAGAGCACACCTGGGAAATAGTCTACACCCAGCCCCCCACATGGGAGACAGCCTACACCCAACCCCCACCTGGGAGACAGCCTACACCCAGCCCAACACCTGGAAGACAGCCTACACCCAACCCCCACCTGGGTGAAAGCCTACACCCAGCTCCACTTAGGAGACAGACGACACCCAGCCCCACACCTGGGAGACAGCCTACACCCAGCCCCACACCTGGAAGACAGCCTACACCCAGCCCCCACCTGGGTGACAGCCTACACCCAGCCCCCACTTAGGAAACAGCCGACACCCAGCCCCCACCTGGGAGACAGTCAACAACCAGCCCACCACCTGGAAGACAGCCTAAACCCAGCCCCCACATGGGAGATAGCCTACATTCAGCTCCCTTACCTGAGACAAAGCCTATACCCAGCCTCCCATCTGGGAGACAGCCTTCACCCAGCCCCACAACAAGAAGACAGCCTTCATCCAACCCACAACCTGGGAGACAGCCTATACCTAGCCCCCACCTGGGAGACAGCCTACACTCAGCCCCCACCTGGAAGACAACCAACGTCCAGCCCCCACCTGGGAGACGGCCTACACCCAGCCCCAACCTGGGACACAGCCTACAAACAGACCCCACCTGGGAACAGCCTACACCCAGCCCCCAGCCCGGGAGATAGCCGACTCCCAGCCACCCACCTGGGAGATAGCCAACACCCAGCCGCCACTTGAGAGACAGCCTACACCTAGCCCCCACCTGGGAGACAACCCACACCCAGCCCCAAACCTAGGACACAGCTTACACCCGGTCCCTGCTTAGGAGAAAGCAGACACCCAGCCCCCCACCTGAGAGACAACCAACAACCAGCCCCCACCTGGGAGACAGCCAACACACAGTCCCCACCTGGGAGACAGCCTACACCCAGCCCCCACCTGGGAGACATACTACACCATGCCCTCCACCTGGGAGACAGCCTACACCCAGCCCTCAACCTGGGAGACAGCTGAACCCAGCTCCCTACCTGGGAGACAGCCTACACACAGTCCCCACCTGGGAGACAACATACACCCATCCCCCAAACCGAACGACAGCCTAAACCCAGCCCCCACCTGGGAGACAGTCTACATCCAGCCCCCTTACCTGAGACAAAGCCTACATCCAGCCTCCCAACTGGGAGACAGCCTAAACCCAGCCTCCCACCTGGGAGACAGCCTACACCCAGCCCCCAACCTGGGACACAGCCGACACCCAGCCTTCCACCTGGAAGACAGCTTACACCCAGCCCCCTCCTGGGAGACAGCCTACACCCAGTCCCCAACCGTGGAGACAGCTTACACCCAGCCCTACACCTCTGAGACAGTCTACACCCAGCCCTCTACCTCTGAGACAGTCTACACCCAACCGCCTCACCTGGTAGACAGCCTACACCCAGCCCCCACTTGGAAGACAGCCTACACCCAGCCTCCCACCTGGGAGACAGCCTACACCCAGCCTCCCAATTGGGAGACAGCCTACACGCAACCACCACCTGGGAGACAGCCTACACTCAGCCCCCAACTAGGAGAGAGTCAACACCCAGCCCTAACCTGGAAGACCACAGCCTACACCCAACCCTCATCTGGGGACACAGCCTACACCCAGTCCTCAACCTGGGAGACAGCCTACACCCAGCCTCCCACCTCTGAGATAGCCTACACCAATCCCCCATCCTGGGAGACAGCCTACACCCAGTCCCTATCTGGAAGACAGCCTACACCCAGCCCCCCACCTGAGAGACAGCCTACACCCAGCCCCCATCTGGAAGACAGCCTACATCCAGCTTCCACCTAGGAGCAAGACTACACCCAGCCCCCTAACCTGGGAGACAACCTGCACCCAGCCTCCAACCTGGGAGAAAGCCTACACCCAGTCCCCCACCTGGGAGACAGCCTACACCAAGCCCCTTACCTGGGAGACAGCCTAAACCCAGCCCCCACCTGAGATACAGTCAGAACTAAGCACCCCCACCTGGGACACAGCCTACACCAAGGCCCCAATCTTTGAGACAGCCTACACCCAGCTTCCTACATCTGAGACAGTCTACACCAATCCCCCATCCTGGAAGACGGCCTACACCTAGCCCCCCATCTGAGAGACAGCCTACACCCAAACCCCCACCTAGGAGACAGCTAAAACCAAGCCCCCACCTGGCAGATAGCCTACACCCAGCCCCCACCTAGGAGCAAGCCCACATCCAGTCCCCATCTGGTAGACAACCTACACTCAGCCCCTCCATCGGGGAGACAACCTACACCCAGTCCCCACCTGGAAGACAGCTTACACTCAGCAACCACCTTGGAGACAACTTAAACCAAATCCCCCACCTGGGAGACAACCGAAACCCAGCCCCCACCTGGGAGACAGCCTACACCCAGCCCTCACCTGAGAGGCAGACTACACCCAGCCCCCACCTGGGAGACAGCTAACACCCAGCCAGTGCCTGAGAGACAGCCTACACTAAGCCCCCCTGGGACACTACCAACACCCAGCCCCTCACCTGAAGGACAGCCTACACCCAGCCCCCCCACCTGGGAGACAGCCTACACCCAACCCCCAACCTGGGAGGCAGCCAACACCCAGCCCCTCACCCGGGAGAGAGCCTACACCCAGCCCCCATCTGTAAAACAACCTACACCCAGGCCCCACCTGGGAGACAGCCAAAACCCAGCCCCCCACATGGGAGACAGACTACACCCAGCCCCTCGCCTTGGAGACAGCCGAAACCCAGCCCCCTACCTGGGAGACAACCTACACCCAGCCCCCACTTGGGACATAGCCTTCACCCCGCCCCCAAATGGGAGAGAGCCTACACCCAGCTCCCAACCTTGGAGACAGCCTACACCAAGCCCCCAACCTGGGAGACAGCCTACACTCAGCCCCCTACCTGGGAAACAGCCTACACCCAACCCCCACCTGGGAGACAGCCGACACCTAGGCCCCACCTGGGAGATAACCTATAATCTGCCCCCCACCCGAGAGACAACCTACACCCAACCCCCACCTGGGAGACAGCCTAAAACGAGCCCCCACTTGAGAGACAGCCTACACCCAGCGTCCCACCTGGGAAACAGCCTACGCCCATTCCCCACCTAGAAGACGGCCTACACCCAGCCCCCACCTGGGAGACAGCCTACTCCTGGACCCCTCCTGGGAGACAGCCTACACCCAGTCCCCACCTGGGAGACAGCCTACACCCAGCCCCCTACCTGGGAGACAGCATTCAACAAGCCCCCAAC
>JAYMFT010000954.1:0-17399 GCA_038088735.1 Panulirus argus | reverse complement strand
TATATACGTGAACATATTGCATATGGATGTGCACTTTCAATGAACACACAAACCTCTAATAGCCAGGGTTCGAACCCAGGACCTTATGCATGGTAGACGTGACCAGTACCACTTGTTTATGATTGTCTCTTTATGGAAATGACAATTTGATTACCAGAAAGCAAATATCCTTTGCCTTACATATATGAGCTAGGGGGTTCTAGATTCTGTAAAATGCTATCTATTGGATGCGTGAGCCTGATGGAATTTGATTGATCTAGACCTCGTTGCTCATGTATTTGTGATGAAGGGTATTTGATTACTAGAAATTGCAATCATTTCCCTATAGGGGCAATCATAGCTTGGGTGTAGCAAACCCGCTTACCACACATAGGGTCCCAGGTTCGAACCCTGGCTGTTGGAGGGTTCTCTGTTCTATGAAAGTGCACGTCCATATGCAAAATACTCGGGTTCATATACCTCCGCTTTAGTACAGTTAGGTTCGATAAAATGCTGTCTGCTGGTTATGTGAGCTTGTTGGGATTTGATTGGTCTAGTCCCCGTTGCTCATGTATGTGAGATGAAGGATATTCGATTACTTGATCAAAGTCATTTCTCTATTGGGGCAATCATAAAATAGCAGTTACACTCCCACCTAACACACATAAGGTCCCGGGATCGAACCCTAGCTCTTGGAGGGTTGTGTGTTCCATGAAGGTGTACATCCATATGCCCAATATTTGTGTTCATATACCTCTGCGTTTGTACAGTTAGGTTCTATAAAATGATATCTGCTGGTCAGGTGAGCCTGATGGGATTTGACTGGTTTAGATCTGTTGCTCATGTATGTGAGACGAAGGGTATTCAATTACTCATAATCGAAGTCATTTCCCTGTCAGTGCGATCATAGCCTAGAGTTAGCACTCCCGCCTACCATGCATTAGGTCCCAGATTCCAACCATGGCTGTTGGAGGGTTGTGTGTTCTATGAAAGTACATGGCTATAAGCTTTATATTCTTGTTCATATGCATCCGCATTTGTACAATTAGGTTCTGTAAAATGTTACCTGCTAGTTATGTGAGCCTGATGGGATTTAAGTGGTCTAGACCCAGTTGCTCATGTATGTGAGACAAAGGGTATTCAATTAATCGTAATCGAATAGTCATTTCCCTAAGGGGCAATCATAGCCACCCCACACCATAGGCAACAACATCATCACCCCTGCATCAGCGAGGTAGCACCAGGAAATAGACGAAAAAAGGTCACATCAGCACACACTCACTCTCTAGCTGTCATGTGTAATGCAACGAAACCACAGCTCCCCTATCTACATCCAGGCCCCACAGATCTTTCCATGGTTTACCCTAGACATTTCACATGCCTTGGTTCTGTCCACTGACAGCATGGTGACCCTAGTATACTACATCATTCCAATTCACCCTATTCTCTGCATGCCTTTCACCCTTCTGCATGTTCAGGCCCCAATCGCTCAAAATCTTTTTCACACCATCCTTTCATTTCCAATTTGGTCTCCTGCTTCTCTTTGTTCTTCCCACCTCTGACACATAAATCCTCTTTGTCAACCTTTCCTCACTCATTCGTTCCATATGTCCAAACCAATTCAACATACTGTCTTCTGCTCTCACAACCACACTCTTTTTATTACCATACATCTCTCTTACGCTTTCATTACTTATTCGATCAAATCACCTCACACCACATACTGTCCTCAAACATTTCATTTTCAACACATCCAGCTTCCTCCATACAACTCTATCTATAGCCCTTGTCTTGCAACCATACAATATTGTGGGAAATACTATTCATTCAAACATACCCATTTTTGCTCTTTGAGATAACGTTCTCTCTTTCCACACATTCTTCATCACTCCCAGAAACGTCATCCCCTCAACCACCCTATGACTCACTTCTGCTACCAAGGTTCCATTCGCTGCCAAATCCACTCCCAGATACCTAAAACATTTCACTTCCTCCAATTTTTCTCCATTCGCTGCCAAATCCACTCCCAGATATCTTAAACATTTCACTTCCTCCAATTTTTCTCCATATAAACTTACATCCCAATTAATCTGTCCCTCAACCCTGCTGAATCTAATAAACTTGCTCTTATTCACATTTACTCTCACCTTCTCCTTTCACACACTTTTCTAAAATCAGTCACCAACTTCTGCAGTTTCTCATTCGAATCAGCCACCATTGCTGTATCATCAGTGAACAACAACTGACTTACTTCCCAGGCCTGCTCACCCCCAGCAGACTGCATATTCACCCCTCTCTCAAAAACTATTGCATTTACCTCCTTAACCACCCATCCATAAACAAATTAAACAACCATGGGGACATTACATACCGCTGCTGGAGACCTAACTTCACTGGGAACCAATCACTCTCCTCTTTTCCTACTAGTACACATGCCTTACACCTTTGATAAAAACTTCTCACTGCTTCTAGCAGCTTACCTCCCACCTCATATATTCTTAATACCTTCCACAAAGCATCTCTATCAACCCTATCATATGCCTTCTCCAGATCCACAAAAGCTACATACAAATCCATCTGTTTTTCTAACTACTTCTCACATATATTCTTCAAAGTAAACATGTAATCCACACATCTTCTGTCACTTCTAAAACCACACTGCTCCTACCCAACTTAATGCTCTGTACATGCGTTCGCCCTCTCAATCAATAGCCTACCATACAATTTTCCAGGTATACTCAATAATCTTATACCTCCCTTTACCGATGTTCCCATTTGTTCTCTTGTCTTACGCACGTAATTTACCTCTTTCCAAAACATATTATTCTACTCTTTCTACAGTTTAATATTACTCTCTCTCACCCCAACTCTCATTCGCCCTATTTTTCAATCCTTACATCTTCTTCTTGACCTCTTTTACATTTCCCAGTCATCTGCACTCCTTCTTTGTAAGTATCATCCAAATGCCTCTCTTTTCTCTTTCACTAACAACTTTACTTCATCATTCCACCACTCACTACCCTTTCTAATCTGCCCATCTCCCACCTTTCTCATGCCACATGCATCTCTTGCTCTTGCCATCACTGCTACCCTAAATATATCCCATTCCTGACCCACTCCCCTTAAGTCATTTGCTCTCACCTTTTGCCATTCTACACTCAATCTTTCCTGATATTTCTTTGCCCATTTCCTTTCGAAGCTCACTTACTCTCACCACTTTGTTCTCCCAGACATTTTCTCCTCTTTTTTTGAAAACCTCTACGAATCATCACCTTCGACTCCACAAGATAGTGATCAGACATCCCACCACCTGCCCCTCTCAGCACATTTACATCCAAGTCATTCTTTTACATGCCTATCAATTAATACATAATCTAATAATGCCCTTTAACCATCTCTCCTATTCACATATGTATACTTGTGTATAACTCTCTTTTTAGAGCAGGTATTACCATTCACGAGTCTTTGTTCAGCACACAAATCCACAAGGTCTTCACCATTTCCATTCACAACACTGAATACCCCATGTGCACCAATTATACCCTCAACTCCCACATTCCTCACCTAAAGAACTAAAGAAGGCATACACCAGCTTCTGTAATTTTCCACTCAAATCAGTGACCAGCATACCACAACTTACTAACTTCAGACAAACACACACTCCTTTCCTGACAGACTGCAGACCTGCCTCTTTTTCCAAGATCCTTGAATTCACCTTCCTCAACATCCCATTCATAAACAAATTAAAGAGTCTTAGAGACATCACAAATCCCTGTCACATACCACCTTTACTTTGAAACACTCACCTTCCTCTCTTCTTGTACACATCCCTTATTCTGTGGATAAAAACTCTCCACTGCTTAGAGAAGCTTCCTCCCGATATCATATAATCATAAAACCTTCCACAAAGCATTTCTATCAAACTTGCTTAGAGAAGCTTCCTCCCGATATCATATAATCATAAAACCTTCCACAAAGCATTTCTATCAAACTTTATTATATGTTCTCTCTAGATTCATAAATGCCACATACAAATCCTTCTGTTTATCAAAGTATTTCTCACACAGTCATCAAAGCAAACACCTGATTCAGACCAGACATTTTCAATCACTCCTGAACCATATTGTACACTCAAGAAACTTACAGTACATATCAGTAATGTGAACATTTACCATATACAATGGCACTAATTATGCATTCTGCCAATTTTCAGGCACCTAAGCATGAACCATACATATATACAAAAAAATCCTAACCATCCACTCAGTAGCACAGTCACCTCGTTTCTTAAGAAATTCACATAAACAGCATTCTCACAAAAATAAAAAGTATTGACGTACTGTCCATTTTACTTCTCATAACATTATTACCCATCTGGAACCATAGAGTTAATTTCACTACTTAGACTTTAAACTTAATGCTGTTTTTAATCAATAAATCTTCTTGCAAAATTTAAATACATATTCAATAATGACTTCTAGCATCTGGAACATGGAAACTTCACATGAAACAAAAAAGATATCAATCTGTGCTATTTACCTGAGACTGGAGAGGATCTTCTTGATAAAATCTTTGATGTTGTTTCTCGCTGAACATAAACCTTACTAGGACCTGATCTAGCTGAGGAACTGCAAAGAAAAAAAGTAAGTAACTGGATTGAGGAATGGTACAACAGTCAGAAAATGTTTACTGTTAAAAATAGCAGATGAATATTTCTTGAAATCATACTGAACTTATATTTACATGGAAAGCAGGGAAAAGAGAGAGAACAGGAAGATGGAGAGGAGACATGAGTAGGAAGAGGGAGATATATCTATGTAGTACGTTATGGAATCATAGGACCTTATGGGGCTTCTGCAGCTTTAAGGCCATACTACATATGGGAATGAGGCAAGGTAGGCTACTTTTGAGTGGGAGGATCCTTAATGACACAACACTCCTTTCTAAACATCAGTGATATAGCCTTGCTGAAGGTGACTTCTTGCTTATGGTGTTATCAATTGCAGATGGAGTCTAGGAACACCACCACATATCACTGCTGTCAGCAGTATCCAAACTCCTCAAAACAGGGATCCATAAAAGAGTCAATCGACATATCCCACTCTCGCTCACTGTAAATTCAGTCACTCCACTATCATATTATAGTAGTTGAAACCTCCTTACTCGAAACTCAAAGAAAGTGGTAAAATATCTTTGACCCTGACCACAAAGCCAATCACTCACAGACAATTAACCTCCAAAATCCTCAAGCTCTAACATGGAGTTCTTCAAGAAGTAGTCTTGTTTCCAAACCTCTTCAATATCTTCCAAAACAGTCTCCTCTCAACCCTTGCAAACTGCATTATGAAAATCCTCTTTTACATGACCTCTCAACTATAACATGGTAACTAACACCATAAATGCAACACAAATCTATTCAACTAAAACACTGACCCATTCAAAAAACAAAACCGATTGGAGGGACATACTGATGATGGAGGATGCAGATAAGGCAGCATGAGTGCTGGAACAGACGCTGCTGCAACACTTCGAGGAGCACTTCCCCGAGAGGAGACAACGCATGAGGGAGGACAACAAGCCATGGATCACAGTAAGAATTTTGCGATTAATGAATAAGAGACAATGAGCCTATAATCTTGGACACGAGAATCAGTGGAGGAATTTATATTTTACGGTAAAACAAGAAATTAATGAGGAAAAACATAAAGCTGCACAAAAAGTTGAAAGTAATCCTGTAAACTCTACTATATTTTCAAACGAACTTAAAAGCATAATTGGTAACCAAAGAAAGATTCTAAAAAATTCCTTTTTGGATGGTTTGGCAGATAATGAAATTAGTGATATTACAGTAGAACAATTTACAAATATATGTACTTTCTACCCACCCACTGATTACACAAAATTACCCAGTTTTTTACCAATGTCCCCTCCACCTACCATTGATCGTCTGCAAGTCTACAAATCCCTACTTTCACGGAAGATTAGTAAGGCCTCTCCACCAAAATCATTACCAAAGAGAATTCTTGTTGAATTTGATAACAAAATTAGCGAACCACTAAGCCATATTTTTTAAGCTCTGTCTGCAAAGTGGAATTTTTCCCAAGAAATGGAAAGGTGACACCACTATACCTCTTCCTAAGAAGAGTGTTATATAGCAGCTGGGAGATCTTAGACCTCTTTCTCTCACCCCTGATCTTGGTAAAATGTTGGAGGGCTTTGTTGCTGAGTGCGTCTTGGAAGATATCAAACCAAATCTTGATCCCAGACAGTATGGCAATTTAAAAGAAAGTTCTACCTGTCACTACTTAAGTCATTTATTGGACACAGTATTAAAAGGAATTGAACAACTGAAAAAAATGGCCCAGACTGTCCTAATTGATTTTCAGAAAGCCTTTGATTTTGTGGATCACTCAGTAGCCATATGTGAACTTTTTCTCTTGAGATGTCGTCCTTCACTATTAAACTTCATACCTAGCTTCCTTACAGGATGCCAACACAGAGTACGTTATAATGATACACTGTCTTGCTGGGATAATATTACTTGTGGGTTACCTCAGGAAGCACACCTTGGACCCATTATATTCTTGGCAGTCATCAAACAGCATCTGCAGAGACACCACTTTTCATGTTAAATACGTAGATGATATGACATTAGCCGAAATAATTGATGTTCAACACAATATAATATTTATAATGCAAGACACATTAAATAATTTTACAAGAGAGTGTTCCTGTCAGAATGTCACCAAACCCACAAAAGTGTGAAGTTATGATAATCAGTCCATCAAAAAGACCAATAGTGTACCCACAATTAACTTTGAACAATTGCAATCTACCGATATTGCACAAACGTAAACTCCTTGGCACATATATTAATAATGAATTAAACTGGAATGACCACTTAGATTATTTAACAAAGAAGACTAACAATTGTATATTAATATTATATAGAGCATATCATTTTGGCTTTGGAAGGTTGGCAATGCTAACATTTTACATATGGCACATCAGAACAACATTAGAATATGCAGCCCCAGTGTGGCACCCAGGCTTGACCTGAACACAACATAATCAATAAGAATGCATCCAAAAAAGGTGATTCAAAATAATCCTTAGTTTTAACTATAATGGGTATGAAAGAGCTTTAGAATTACTCAGATGTGAATCATTGTACAGCAGGTGTGAGGAGCTAACTTTAAGGTTTGGAAGGGGTCTTCTGAATTCGAGGTCTCACAGACACAAGTTACCACAGACTTTGTAAGACATACACAGCAGGGATACAAGGAAAGGCTCACAATTACTACATGCTATTAGATGCAGAACTACATAGTATCAGAATTCCAGTATCCTATATATTGTATCAAAACTTAACACCCCACAGAATTCCTCATGATGTCTCATTTTAATTTGTTTCTGTATACGTAGACTTATACAGTATTTTGACATTTTTAGCACTGTTATTCATTTCAAAGAGACTTGATTGCTCTTAATATGTTTTATATGTTCTTAGTTTATCATTTTCATCTTTTAATTTTCCAAAATTTTGAAATTTTAGGGATAAATCCAATTTTAATTCAAACTACTCATTGTAAACCAAGACACTATGTTTTATATTGAATCATTCAATGTATAACTTTCTTAGTCAATAAACCATTTATTATTATTATTATTATTATATTATTATACTGTACATAATGATATGTGAGTAAGCTGGAACAAAAAATTATGAGTGATAGAGAAATTCTGAAAACATATTTGGGTTCAGCATGCAAAAATGTATAAGAAACAGATATTTTTCTCCATGGGACAAAATCTTTCTTGACCAGTGAGGTAAAACAGTCAGATTGCCAGTTATGTGATTCACATATAATTAGACAAAAGTCAAAACTGCAAAAACAAAGTAACTAAAAAATAGCCTTTAATGACTAAATACTGGTTAATAACTGATTAAGAATGAAACCATGGATCCATCTATTCAAAATATTGTCTCGAAAATGGCACTGAAAAGAAATTCTCATCTTGGAGGGAAATCCATCCTAAATGAATTTTTGGGTAGAAGCAAACTGAACCGAAAGTGGATACAAAATGTTTTTATGTTTTGAATTCAACCAGAGACCAATGCAGGGTACTACTGCAGTAGATGATTCTCCATACCCAGTGAACTAGCAAGGCTGTGTGATAACCAATTTTTTTCCACTAAATGATCCTACTATCCCTTATGACAGCACCTGGAAATTCTGGACAAGACAGCGATTCTGCTGTTAAGAAAAGTAGCTTTATTGTACAATACTGAGTATTCATGTGAAAGTGGAGGTAATTCACTGACTAATGAAGATACAGTGGCTCAGGGAGAGAGTATGGGAAGGTGTATTTTTAACTAGAAAGCTGACATGTAAAAAGGTTAAGCTTTTATGAAAAGATGGAGATCAATATACCTTGAAGTTTTTCTTGTGAGCGGTTTAGAAATCGTAAGCTGCCAACATAGCATTAGAAAATTAGATATAATGGGTGAAAAGTGAATAACTAGTCCCATTACTCACCTGATGTTCATCTTTATTTACTGCCTGTTAAAAGGTAATTACTCTACACTTGAATACGACTATAAAATCCAAGAGTGCTAAAATAGCCTTCTAAAGAAAGAGTACACCTCTCAAATATGCATGATTCATTTCACAATATCTGGGACTGTTAAGATTTTTCTATGAGTAAGTTCCAGCAAAAGGAGTTTTCTGCCTATTCAAATCTGGCCAGGTCCCAAAGGAATTGATTAACTGAAGCAATATTGTGTACAAAATATATCAGTTCTAACAATGACCAATTAATGTCAGTGACTCTAATTACAGCTTTAGCAAGGCAAATGTCAAATACTATATGGAGATAGTAGTAACTTAACCAATCTCTGTCTATATGCAACGTCCTTCAACTAATGGAAAAACAATTCATAATTATGTGAACTTTTACCCAGAAACCAGTTTATCAACTAACATTAACAGTTGCTGTGAGTAAACAATGATTCTGCATGACACAAGAAATCTTTAATCCTGTCTCTTAAAAAAAGAAAAGTTCCAGCAATAACCAGAACCTGAAAATATGTGGTTTCAAATTCTGTTTAGTCTAAGCAGTATGACTCTTTACATTGGAAACCAGCCACCCTAAGAAAATAACAGTAAACTCCGAAAACCCTTTCAGATGGTCAGCCAAACCTCAGACAAGTTTGTACAGTACATGTCAAGCTACATTTCTAGAGCATGAGTTTCTAAGATTTCTGAAAGCTGTACTACTGCAAGGTGTAACTTGTAAAACATGATTACCATTCAGACCATTAGGAAAAGAATCAGTGGGTGAGTCCATTTAATTTTCCACAATGTTAAGGAGTTAAAATATGGTCACTATGTGCAATTATTCAGAGAATCTTCCAGAACTAACCTATGTTCCACCTGCATATGGCTAGTGACATATCAAATAATCTAGAGTAATGATACATAAACTTTTTTCTGTTAGTGGCTTTTCATGTGTTCAAGATTTGACCAACTGAGTCACAAATGCAATGATCAGGTATCACATGTATGTTTAAATATGGACCTGAAAAGTAACATTCCATGTTTAAATACAGGTATTTAGCTGTAAGCTGCACTTTTGTCCAACCAGAATCTGCCGATCATGAGTTGAAGGGTGAATTTTTGACCTTGTGTCTAAACCTCATTGCTTAAGTTACAGTACAAGTGCCTCTGATAAATGATCAGTTGAGTAAAACATTTAAATTTCCTTGGTCTAACTATGCAATTAGAGGGTAGCATGCCCAAAACAAAATGCTTTGCACCTGCATAATGTTGTAGCAATGTTAACTCACATTTCAGGATACTTGTAAAGTAATAATGGGTTTATACCCCACTGGTGGCCAGACAGGCACTATCAAGTTTTATGCTGTTTGAGAACTAATTTACAAGTTTCTTTTAACTGAAACAAAAATTTGAGCTGCTCCTTATCACTAGGGTTTGATTCTATGTGCCAAAAGTTTCATGTAAACAGAGTTGGCTTCAAGCCTTTATAGTTCCAAGTCTGACTAAAATCATTTGCCTCTATCAACCAAAAACCTGTAAAAAAAAAGTTACCCTTTCTTTGATTTTAAATTGAATCTTACCTTCAATGTTCCTTTGGTGCCAATAACAATGCCCTCACAAGGCAATTTACAACGTATTGAAGTATTCAGAGTTGCTACACGTCCCTTAGAGTATACCAATGAAGCACTTGCAGTTTCATCTACACCCTGCAATGGATAATTTCTGCCTTAGAATTTCTGCTTTTAAATAATGCCAATGTTGTACATACAGACCACTAAATTCTCTGAAAGTAATGAACTACAATTCATGGTGGCTTCTTTGCATCAGTAACTTTGAGCCCAAAATGAAAGAGTTGTTTGAAGTGGGAAGAAAAGATTTGTTGCTCACGATTTTTGGGCTGGAAAAAGATAAAAGACGATAAAGTGGTAAAGAAAAAAAATGCAAATGAGAAAATTACAGAAGGCTATAGATTGGGTAAATTCAATTTTTCTGATAAAAGTAAAAAGAGAAATACAAAGACAGAGTAAGATAAAAAGGGAAAATCAGTAAAGGAAACTTTCAAAATGGAGATTTGTAGTTGGGAGGTGCAATACTTATACAGGTAAAAAAACTTACAGATAAGGAAGAAATCAGCCAAGTGCTCATTTGAGGAGATGGAATAAGTAAAGGAAAGGAATACAGAATACGGTCAGAGAGCACAAAATAGGTCATTGTGTGAAACCACTGAAGTGATCAATCCTAACATCACAGCACAGAGAGAATAAGTATAGCAAGTAGTGCTACAACAGAACTGAAAGTACAGCACAGAGAGAATAAGTATAGCAAGTAGTGCTACAACAGAACTGAAAGTACTGTATACAAATATTGACGGATAAGTACTTTTACAAATGGAAAAAACCTGTAACTTATGGAATGAACTGGGGGAACCAAGTCGGATATTACTGAGTTAGTAGATTTCAAATTTACTGAAGAGTTAATAAGCTGACCAAATCTTTCAGGGGGGATAAATGATAAGAAAGAAGAGGATAGCAGACAAACAATGAGGGAAACTGACCCACTTATTAAGGGAAAACAATGTTTCAAGGAATAAAGGTGGACAAATATTACCAGAGTGCACAGAGAAAAATTTCCAGTATTATCATGTCATTGAGTACAATGTAGTCAAAGCAGCTGTTAAAACATCAATACAACTTATCTCTGTATATATTAATATAGTAACAGAATTTGTTCTGGGAAAAAATAGCATGAAGATGGGAGAGAAAACCAAACTCAGTAAGATAATATATTCAAGGAAACTATGCAAACCTCAAAATTCTCATTCAAGAACATTAAATGGGAAAAGAAATTACACAGTGAAAATACAGAATACTGTTAAGGAAGGTTCCTCAAAATCTACCATCTGCAAGCTAAAGGTGAGGTCCATATGGGTATATAAGTTCTTTCCAGATAATATATTCAGGGAAACAAAGCACACCTCAAGATAATCATCCAAAAACCATAAATTGGGAAATAGTACTGCATAGTCAAAATACAGAATACAAGCTAAAACAGAGGCCAATCTGGGTAATCTCTTTTCGGACTATCCGAGCAGCACTTCTTTCTCTGGGCACAAGCAAAGCTTATGGTTATGATGGTGTCCATCCCCGTGTAATGAAAGAGTCCTTGCTCGTCTGTTCCATCTCTGTTTAAAAACCAAAACTTTTCCTTCTCCTTGGAAATATGCTTTGATACATTCCATCCCTAAGAAGCATAACTGTTCTGACTCCTCTAAGTATTGTCCTGTTGCTCTGACATCTATCATTTCCAAAGTCTTTGAATCCCTCCTCTACTCTGATATCCTTCAACATCTCAAAAATCACATTCTTCTCTCTGATCACCAGTATGGATTCCGTAAGGTGAGATCCACTGGTGATATTCTTTCCTATCTTGCTAATGCCTGGTCATCATCCCTGAAAAATTTTGGGGAGTCATGAGTAGCTGCCCTTAACATACCTAAGGCTTTTGACAGGGTGTGGCATCGGGGTCTCATCTCTAAGGTCCCCTCTTTTGGTTTCCCTCCCTCACTTTACTCCTTCATATCTAGCTTCCTCTTCAGCCGATCTATCTCTGTAGTTGTTGATGGATCAGTCTCCCCCCTTTTCTCCAACAGCACTGGTGTTTCTCAAGGTTCTGTCCCGTCTCCTACACTTTTTCTCCTTTTATTCAACGATTTCCTCTCCTCTACAAACAATCTAATGTACTCATATGCGGACAACTCAACACTGCATTCATCCACAGCCATCAATTCAGCTCCCTCTTCTCTCACTCGATCTGTATCTCGCCTTGACACAGATTCCTCAATAAATTCAGACTTGGACTGGATATCTTGGTGGGGCACACAAAATCTAGTTAAGTTTAATGCCTCCAAGACCCAATTTCTACCCATCTCTCTCTCGAAAACTCCTCACAACTCTCACCTCTCCTTTGACGGTTCTGTAATTCCACATCTTGACTCATTTAACATACTTGGTGATACTGTAACATTCACTCTTTCTTGGAAACCCCATATTATGTCAATATCTAAGTCTGCCTCTAAGAAACTGGGTGTCCTGTTTAGATGTCATAATTCTTCTCTTCTGAACAGTTGCTCCATTTATACAAGGGATTGATTCATCCTTGTAAGGAGTACTACTTTCACATTTGGGGTGGTTCTAGCTCTGTATTCTTACTTGACAGAGTTTAGTTGGAAACAGTCCGACTTATAAACTGTCCCAGGCTAACTTCCAAACTTGACCCTCTTGCCCTATGCCACAATGTTGGTTCACCTTCCCTTTCCTATAGGTATTACGTTGGTTTTTGCTCCTGAGAGCTGGCTGCTTGTGTACCCCCACCACTAGCTAAACCACGCATTACTCAGCAAGCTGCTGCGACACATGATTATTGTGTGGCCATCGGCAACTCAAGGGTGTAAACTTTTGATAAATGCTTCTTTCCCTACACATTGAAGCTTTGGAACTCTCTACCTTCTTATGTATATTCCAATAACTATGACCTGGCACATTTCAAATTACAAGTCTTTCACTTTCTTAAAAATATGTAAATACCTTCCCTTGTCTTTCCCTTTTCTGTCTCTTAAGTCTCTCTATATTTCAATTGTGGCCTGGCCTTGATGTGGACTTTTGTCCATGACTGGAGCCTTCAACATAAAAAATAAGTTCTTTCCAGATAAAGACAAAGCCCTAGAGTTATTGTGCAATCCTTTGGCTTGGAGATTTTTTATTCCTCCCTCCACAAAGAAGTTTTCAAACTTAGTCAATTTATCTATCCATCTATATCACTGATGCATGTTCCCATCTGAAACTCCCTCAAGGGGGTGGCCATGACAATAGTCTCCATGACTAGTGAACTTCTCTGGGGTTACTATTCTTTGGAAGGTCTTGTAGGAGAAGAACTGTGGAGAAAGCCTACATTCCTTTCTAGATCGTTGAAAAGAAGTTATTAGCGCATTATCCTCTTCTGTACCTTGAAAAAAGTTGCATATGCAATGAGTACACACTGTGTTTTGTCCTACAATGCATCACAGTGTTTCTTGCATATCAATTAAGTTTCCTGTACTTCTCCTACCATAATTGGAATCATCTGAGTAGAGGCTTTCTCTCACCTCAAAACATCACTTAATTCATATGTTTTACCTCTCATTGGTTCAATTCATGAGGAGTTGCCCTTCCATAGTCAAGGAACACATCATCATTAATGACCGTAGGAATAAATGCTTTTGAATGGATTCTTTCCTTGGGCACCAATACATTGCTTCCACACTTCCCATTCTTCATCTAAGATATGGCAAAACTCATTGGCATGACATTTTCCTGAAATGCATGGATGCAGTTTATCTTTTTCCCCAAATGAAACACCTTTTGAAGATGTTTCTTAACTTCTTTTTTCACTAGGCAGAGTTACAGGTGTAAGTGGCAAAGGCTGCTGCAAGTTTGTCAATCCTTTTTGCAAATTATCTCAGTTTTCAAAGGCATCTAATTTGACTAGATGGGACATGCTATCTGAGCTCTGAGTATTGGATTTGTTATGTCTGCAATTCCTTCAGCTAAGATGCTGTATTGATGAAAGTGTGGGAATGTCTTACAGATGCTATTCTACGTAATTGTCTCCCATCCTCTTAGAATTCATTCCTGTCAGTTCTTAAGCTCTTTCTGACTTTGCTGGAGGAATCTGAGGAATTTTGTACTTCAGCTGAATATCTAGAATGCTCTTCAAACCTTTTCTTTGTGAGGATAAAACCAATAACACTACTCTTACCAAAATGCCTGCTATAAACTCCATTTGCTAGGATTTCAGATTATTTTGTTTGGTTTCATGAATTTTTTTTTCCTTTGCAGAACTCATTGTCTCCTAACCTGATCCCAAGTAGGAGTTATACAGAGTCCTGTATCTTATGCAGGCAGTTAGTTCTGTGGATACTATGGCCACAATTTTTTTCTCATAAAACTTTTTCCAAACACTTTGGGTGACAGAAAAGGAGTTTGTGAGACTCATGCTATGTCCAAACACATAAGTATTCTTTCTTATGGAAATCACATTTTAAGGGTAAGATTAATGTGAATCTTTATTAGTAATGATACTGTTCTTATCTAATAAAAAAGATTTTCTGTATGGACATCAGCACTTGGATAAAGTGAAGATTCTCATGTTTTTACTTTTCTTACAAACAACTACTGGGGAGAATGTTTATTGGTTTACTTAGACTCCTAAAAACCTCTTTCCACAAGGAACATTTGTTTGATCAGGATTCTACCCCTTCATGCATAGGGTCGTCTGATTGCCAGATCTATGATGTCAGGATGGGGTCCTCTACCTTTGACTTCTTAAGTTACTGTTCCCCAAAGGAAATCATTGTGAGAGATCTTTGAATTTGTTTAACATTCTCGTTAGATTCTAAAGCTCTTTGGATAACTTTAACCTCCCTTGTGTAGCACTGCCTTTTTTCAGTAGAAGACAATGCCAACTTTTACCAGTGCTATGCTTTTCTTTGTGTTCTTTTTTATACCAGTAGTTCCATCAGGTCAAATGGTTGTTCTCCAAGCACTCAGCCATCATTTAGGTATGTTTTTGAGCACTCCTAGGGTTTCTGTAAGTTAGAAATATAGATCTTAAAGAATGAAAAGCACCTCTCTTGTTTATGTAGCCCCTTGGGTGCACTATTTTTCCCTTATAAAGGAATACAAAGTAATTCAAACAGCAGCAGCTCCTTGGATCTCTTCAAGGCTGCTTGTTATAATGGAGGATATCAGAAACTCAAAGATATGTGTGGAAAAAGTAGAAAGGCATAAAGATGTTTCAAAAAGAGAAACTTGCAAAATTTTCATGTTACAAGGGAGGCCTTGAAGCAAATCTTTTATCAAGTCTCCTCTGTAATTCATCTATAGTACTGCTTTCAACCACTCTGTGTAAATCATTTCATATGTTAACAATCCAGGTGGAGACAAGGTACTTCACTTCATTTTAGGTAAAATGTTTGCCTGCTAATTTGCATCCATTACTATGACTAAAATCAGAGGAACCAAGTCTTAAGTAGCTGCTTAAATTGAGATTACTGAGGCCTATGATAATTCTGAGTACCTGTACAGTCATAGATCACCTCTTAACCTTCTCTGCCCTAAGCTAAATAGATTATTTAGTCAGCTTTCACAGGATCTTTTTCTCAGTCTGGGAATCCCATTGCTAGTTCCATGCTGTACAGTGCTCCATTCTGACTTTTTTCAAGTATGGTGATCAAAACAAAACACAGTATTTAAGATGGGGACAATGATTGTAGAGTGAGGATCATTTACCTACACTAAAATTCAAAAGCTCTTCCTATGAATTCAAGGATTTTGTTTGCACTTTTTACTGTTTCTGCACACTGCTCACTGGACATTAAGTTACCAGACATTATCATGCCCAAGTCTTTTACCTCATATACCTTTTGTAGCTCAACAAAGTTCATACCGAAGCTTGCCTTCTTGTTATTACTGCTGATATGTTAAACATTGTACATATCAATATTGAAGTTCATTAGGCACCTATGAAGTAGTTGTGGGAGTTTGTCTGAAAGTGGGTTAAAATGAAAGTGGATGGTAAGAGTTGGGTGATTATAAGTGCTTATGTGCCCGGCAATGAAAAGAGAGATCATAAGGCAAGCATTTTCGGAGCAGCTGAGTGAGTGTGTCAGCAGTTTTAATGCAAGAGATGGGGTATCAGGGAATCTATCTATCTATCTTTATCTCAGAAGCCTGTTCCCTCTGGGAACTGCCATCAAAGGGTGGCCATGGCAAGAGTCTCCACTTATCTCTGTCCTTACGTGCCTTCCTCACATACACCATTCCATGCATTCATCCTCCGTTTCTCTCCCTCCACTATTCCTCCACCCTGTTTTCCCATATCACAGGTGGTCTTCCACTTGCACCGAACTCTTTGATTGCACTAACATACACTCTTCTTGTAAACTCCCAGTCTAGCATACTTTCCACATGCCCAAACCACCTTAACGTATTACGTTTCACCCATTCTATCACTCAACAATTCACTCCTTTTGCACTCCTTGCGATACCACAACTCTCATACACCCTTTCATTTCTTTCTCCATTCCATCTAGTCACACCACATGCTCTCCTCAAATAGCTCATTTCCACAACCTAAATTCTTGATGTCTGTGCCTCATTCCATGTCCATGTTTCGGCTGCACAGGTCAGGGTTGGGAGGACTATGCTGTCCCTTAAACCTCTCTTCACTTCCATACCTACACCTCTTCCCTTCATTATTCTATTAAGGGACTGAATGACTCTTCAGTACTGTTCTCTCCCTTTTCTGTTTTTCTATATCACCACACTTAGCAAAGACAGCTCCCACGAACTTAAATTCTCTCACTTCTTCCAGTCTTTTTCCCTCCATATCCACAGCACAATTTAGTACACTTCTTCTTTCACTCTATATAGTTTTACAAAATCTATAGTTTCACTACATTTCCTTTCAAACACCATTACTTTATGTTTACTTGCTTTTACCTTCAATCTCCTACCCTTACACACATCATAAAACACTTACGACCTTCTGCAACTCCTCTTCACTCTCCACAAACAATACAGTATCATCTGCAACCTGGCTTATCTTACCAACACACTCCATCTCTGCACCCCTTTTCCCTAGTTTTGCTTTCATTTCTCATATCACTCCATCCATATATATATATATATATTTTTTTTTCATACATATTCGCTGTTTCCTGCATTTGCGAGGTTGTGTTAAAAATAGATGATTAAGCCTTAGAGGAAAAAATCCTCACTTGGCCCCCTTCTCTGTTCCTTCTTTTGGAAAAGTGAAAACAGG
>JAYMFT010000943.1:0-17400 GCA_038088735.1 Panulirus argus | reverse complement strand
ATATATATATATATATATATATATATATATATATATATATATATATATATATATATATATATATATATATATCGTGGAGGTCCGATGTCATATTTTACAGTATGCAAGTGTGAGCGGGTTAGAAAGGCAGACGCCGGGAGTTAATTTGTTTCGATGTTGGTATTTTAGAAATTTCGGCATACTCTTTTTTTTTTTTTTTTCATTTCTATCAGCAGAGTGAATTGATTCCTGGATGAGTTGCGTATATTGGACACTTCAAACACATTCAGTTCGCATTTGAACTCTTTTTTTTTCTCTCTCGTTTATAGTTTGGAAATTAAATGCCTCTTGGGTCTATGATCCTTTGTAATGTCGAGAGCTGTTTGAGTTGATGGACAGATAGGGTATCTGATAACTTAAACAATGGCTTAAGGCGCTCCCGGAGATAAAGTACATTCTGTGAGACAGAGGGGAGTTGGTATAACGACAGCTGTGGTGAGGTTAGCTGGGTGATGTGGAAGAGGGAGTCGCTCGCTGAGGACATTTTTCTCGCCTGTTGGCTCTTCCCAAGCGCAAGTGGGTGTGCGTGGGCAAGCGTGGGGAAGTGGGGGGGAGGGGTGATGCTGTGTATATAAGGCCCGAGGTTGTTAGTGCCGATCGATAGTCAATAACGTGGGCCGCGCCCGTGGTGATTATTGCTCGTTGGCACCAGCGTGACCCGGCCACGTGACTGATGGGAAGGAAGGTCTGGCGCTCGCCAGCTATTCCTGAGCCATCGGGCCATGACGAATACGACTCTTGAACACGAGGTTACGACCCTTGAACACGAGGTTGTGACCCTTGAACACGACGGTATGTCCCTTGAACACGACGGCACGACCTTTGAACACGACGGTACGGCCCTTGAATACTACAGTACATTTGAACACGACAGTACGACCTTTGAACACGACGGTACAACCTTGAACACGACGCTACGACCTTTGAGCACGACGGTACAACCCTTGAACACGACTGTACGACCCTTGAATACGTCTGTACGACCCTTGAACACGACGGTGCGACCCTTGAACACGACGGTACGACCCTTGAACACGACGATGCGACCTTTGAGCGCGACGGTACGACCCTTGAAAGCGCGCTACGGTACGACCCTTGAGCATGTTGGACATGCCCTTTGCCAGACTCCGACGGTGTCGGATCGAAGGACCGGACTATCACTCCCAGTGTGTCGTAGCGTCGTGCTGACTGGCTGTACCAGGTACTGTATAGTCTAAGGGAAGTGTGGAGAAGCTGTTTTTGCTGCTGGTCAGTCCAGGGCAGTAGCGGCCTGTGCAAGTTGTCCCGCGTCCGGTTCGGGCTGTGGCGGCCACGAACAGCTTTGTGTGGCGCCCCAACCACTATCATCAACTCATCCTACACCTCCCTCGTCATTACCTCCAGCAACTGGCTCCTTCTTCTGGAACATTGTCTTCTACAGTTGTGGACACATTCTCTTGGAAAATACCTCCCCCAACAGCTGATTCCAGAATTTAGAACGAACTTCCTCCAGCAGCTTACTCCATAGTCTGGAACATACCTCCTCTCCTTCCAGTAGCTGATCCCTAAATCTGGAACAAACATCTTCCAGCAGCTTACTCCACAGTCTGGAACATACCTCCTCGTCTTCCATATGCTGATCCCTAAATCTGGAAAGAACTTCCTCCAGCAGCTTACTCCATAGTCTGGAACATACCTCCTCTTCCAGTTGCTAATCCCTAAATCTGCAAAAAAAATTTCTTCAGCAGCCAACCGCTTACTCTGGAATATTACCTCCTCCAGCTAGTGACTTCTCCATGAGGATAAATATCCTCAACAGTCGAACCTTTCATTAGCTCGATTATCTCCTTCAGCAGGTGAGCTTTCCGCCGGGAACTTTACCTCCTCCACCGGCGAGCCACTCGGGCAGGAATATTACCCTGCCGTCAGGAACATTAACCTCCGATAGCCTACATCTTCGTCAGGAGATTTTATGTTCTCCAATACCTTATTGACCCCTTCGTCAGCGGAATTACCTGCCCCAGCGGGTGACCAGGGGCAAGATCTTTTAACAACTGACCGAATCCATTAGGAACATTACTTTCTGTAAGCAGCTAACCCTAGCCGTGAGGAGCAACGTCCTCCCATAGCAACCGACTCCTCCTGCAGCAAGTTACCGTGTCTTCAGTAGCTGACCGACCGTTCCATTAGAAACATTACTCCCTCCAAAGGTTCATCCCCCACCAACTTCTGACATCTCCTCCAAAAAGCTTATCTCCAACAGTTGACGCACTCGTCGGAAGTATTGCCTGTAACTTGTGGTTTCTCCGCCAAGAGCATTGACTCCCAACAACTGACGCCAAACAGGAATATTGTCTCGAACAGAACAAAGTAACGGAAACATGAACATTACCATCGACAACTGACGTGTCACCAGGAACATTTGCCTCCAATGATCAGGAACTGTGTCAGGAACATTCCCTACAACAGCGGTCGACACTTTCTTCAGGAACGATACCTCCATCACTTGTCGTCTCCCATCAGGAACATGACTTCCAACAGTTGAGACTTCTGTCTGGAACGCTACCTCCAACAGTTGATCGCTCCATCAGGAACATTGTCTCAAGTAGTTAGTATCTCCCCATCAGTTTTCACCTTCATCAGGAACAGTATTTCCAGCACCTGAGACCTCCATCAGGAGCATTACCTCCACCGGTTGACACCTCCATCAGGCGCATTACCTCCCACAGATAACAGCTCTATTAAGGATCATGAATTCCAGCATGGAATCCCCTCTGTCAGGAGCAGGATCGTTGCATCTTCCCACTGCATTACCAAGAACATTATCGCTGTAAAGTATAACACGAAAATGATAATCTTTAAACCTCTTATAACTCCCAAACCAGACCTCATTTAGAATACGCTGTTCACCTAAGCGCGCCAAAGCTTGGTGGAAGACAAACTAGAACGAATACTAAGCAGAGCAACAAAACTACTTACATCACACAGAAATACTGTAATGCTTACGAGGAAAGACTCAAAATATGTATTCTCGAAAAGGCACCGCCACCGAGGAGATCAAACAGAAGTATTCAAAATAATAATTTAGAAAAAAAAAACTTACGACGATTTCTTAACTTACGACAGTGTTGCGGTGATCATGAATAATATTATGAAGTGAAAGGAAAGGAGGTGTAATATAAACATGAGTTTCTTTTTCTTTAGGTGTAGAGTTTAGAGCTTTAGACGTCGTCAAGGCGAAAACTGTCAATACCTGTAAATCACGACTACACAAACACTTTAATGATGTCAGTCACCAGTAAACATGCCTGTTCGAGAGGGAAAATATTTTAAACACGTAAATCTTCCTCTGTTCCCAGATTTATGCCTCCTCCCTAGAGCCCTCAGCTGCTGTAAATAGATTAGGATGTTTTACATTCATACTGTTGCTGTCGTGTTCACATTCTACTCTATTTTCTCCATCTCTTTCTTCTACATGGTGCTCCTCCCTGCTTTATTTTCTTACTTTGTTGTGTCGGAGGGAGCGGTGGGTGGGGAGGTGTACTTTGCTGTACTAGTTTGTTTCTGTCTCTTCGGGTTAGTAAGCTAAGATGCTTTGTATTGTCTTCCAGACGTTAGCTTCGTTATTGAATCATCAGTCTCCTGCCTTCTCTTCTTCCCATTGCACTGCCTCGGTACCTCTTCGTCAGAAACATTACCTCCTCAATAACTTTCTCTTCACAGGTGACATTGCCTCACTGCTTTACCTCTGCACCAGGAACATTACCTCAGCGCCTTACCTCGTCACTAACAGTATTACCTTAGTACCTCACCTCTTCGCCAGCAGCATTACCTGAGTACCACACCCCATCACCAGCAACGTTACCTCAGTACCTCACCTCACTCCTCCATTAGCTTGATAACTTCTCCGTCAGGAACAGTACTTCCTCCATCAGTAGAATCATAAGCACCATCGACTGATTCCTCCATCGGCAACTTTTCCCTCGAGCGATTGACTTCTAGAGCAACAGTACATCACACTAACTGTCCGCTTTAACAATTGACCCTCTCTGGCAGTAGTATTACTCACCCCAGCACTTGACCTCTTCATCAACGCCTTTACGTCCTCCAGCTAGTGGACTCGCCTTCTACAGTTCCTAAATACTTCTACTAGCTGACTCCACAGTTATAAACTAATTTATTCCTCCCGTAAATGACTTTCCTTCAGCAGCCTCTTAACTCTTCCACGAAAGATTACTCTTGTCTGTTTCTTCGTCAGCAACTGACCCCTTTGCCCTTAACTCTGTAAAAGCTTCGGCGCCTCTTAAATCCAGCAGCAAAAAAATCTTTACGAGATATTAATCACCTTCTCCATCAGCAGGCTTCATCATTACCTGACCTTTTCCATCAGCGTCTTTACCTGCCACAGTACAAATAAATGATCTCTCAGCCGGTAGCTTCATGGGTCCAAGAGCTAAATCTTCTGAAGTCAGTTTCTTTCTTCCCTCTTCAAGCATTGATTCCCCAACATCAGCAGCAGTAGCCTCCCCCTCCTGGAACTGACCCTTCCTTCAACGACTTCCTACCACCAGCACTCTGATCCCTGCGTCAGAAGCTTATTCCTCCCTCCTGGAACTGGTCCCTTCTTCATCTGTAGGTTCTTCCGCCTTCCAAGAATTGATCCCCTTCCTCAGTATCGACTTCCCTTCCCAATCCTTGTTGGTAACCGATCCTTCCGTCAGCAACTTCTTGCCGGTAACTAATTTGTATTCTTTTTGATTGACTGATTAGTAGGGAGGGAGAGAGAGAGAGAGAGAGAGAGAGAGAGAGAGAGAGAGAGAGAGAGAGAGAGAGAGAGAGAAGAGTTTGGACAGAGAAGGTGAAGTGGAGATACAGAGTATAGATTTCCAGTTTACAGATGTATATTGTTATATGTATTGAAGTAGTTTACTGAATATGTAGTTTTGATACCTTATCTACATATCCTCTGCGTTGTGTGTGTGTGCGTGTGTGTGTTTTGTATTTAGAAAGGAAATTAGGTAAAGTAGGCCAAGTGCTGTTCATTGTGTATATCGATGGCATCATCAGCTTCCTTCCCCTTTGAAGATATAAGCCCTTCAACAGCCACTCCCGACCTCTTCAAGGAACTCGCCCCTTCCAGCGTTTCACCCGCTTCCAGTGGCTAATTCAGCCAGCGCCTCGCCTCCAACGACCCCACCCTCTCTCCAGTAATTACCTTAACAGCCTTACGCCGTCAGAAAATGAAAGCTGGGTTTGGTTACCAAGTCTTTCTGGGTGTGTGCTGAACAAACATCATTTCACCTGTCTCACCCTCTCGGGTGGCGAGTGGCCAGCACAGCATCTCTGAACCCTCGCTAACCTCGTTGACATGGCTGGAATTACTGTCGTTGTCATCATCTCTTCCCGTTGGGTGTTGTGTTGCGTCTAGTGGAGGGCAGGAGCAGGATGTTGGTTAGTGCTACTGGTACTGACAGCCACAACAACCAGTGGCTATCAGCGCCGTTGCGATTACCACGGATTTGTGTTTGCAGCTTTTGAAGTTATTACACCACATCGTGTGGATGCTGCCTCACTCTTGCTTGACTTCGACGCTCCCGCTTCCCTCCTCCTCCTCCTCCTCTTACTCCCTGTCATGAACATTTATTCACTCGCTCTTCTGTGCACGTACTTCAAAACATTCTTCCTATTCCCATTTCCCTACACACCGCCACCACCACCACCTGTTCTGTCTCTTCGTCTTCCTGACCCTCATCCCCAAGAAGTCCAGAGGATGAAGGCGATGGTTACTTCCTCGTGAAGGTACCGGTTGGGTGGGGTGAGGTGGTCTGCTAATACTTCTAAGGTCGTTGAATATATGATGGTAAAGATAAAGGGGATATGATAGGGTGACTGCTTGTTTACCTGTGACTCCCCAGGGCTCACGGTGCTGTAAGATACTTTCGGCCATACTTCTGGCAGCAGGGGACTGTCGGTCCCTGGACGGTGGCCGAGCGGCTTGTAACTCTACTCCCGGATGTGCATTAAAGTTCACCACATATGGCGACCGAACCGTCCATCTGACGTCTGTACACACACACACACACACACACACACACACACACACACAGGGGAAACCTCCTTCAGTGGATAGTAGATTATCTTAGTAGAAGGGAACAAGGAACACATGTCAGAGGAACCTTCTCAAAATGGCTTGAGGTCAACAAGTGAAGCACCGCAGGGTTTTGTTCTGGGACCGTTACTCTTCTTGTTGATGATGATGCAAAGGTCATGAGAGAAGTGAAAAGCCTGAACGATTGCGGTAACTGCCAAGCGGACCATGACAGAGTCCAAAGTTGCTCCGATAAAGTTCCATCCGGGTTAAATGTTCATTAATGAAGATGGGTCACAGCGAAAGCAAGACCAGGATGTGATTATTGTTTAACGGGAAGTAGGTTTTCAGGATTCTGCGCGTGTGAGAAGGACTTGGGAGTAGACATCATTCCTAAACTGTCATCAGAGTACACTTTAAGCAGAATGGTTAAGAACAACAGTCTGCTGGCAAATATTAGAATTGTTATCAAGTTCATGGATGAAATGTTCAGCAAGCTGTTCACATCTAACATAAGACCCAAACTAGAATATGCCTATCAATTTTGGTCACCTCACCTTAGGAAGCACAAGTAGCTGATAGAGGAGGTCCAGAGGAAAGCAAGAAAGATGATGCTAGAATTACCAGAGCTGAGATACTGGGAAAGGCTAGAGGCCTTAGAATCTCCCAACATTGGAAGATAGAAGAGAGAGGAGTGACTTGATCAAACATTAAAAGTCTTAAAACATTATTGACGTAGACAATGAACGGTTCTTCGGTTAGATGTAAGGAGAGAACAGCCAGAGGAGATAACAAGAAATTATGCAAGAAATTTGTTTAGTAAGATGTGAAGAAGTCCTCTTGGTGTATGAGAGTGGTGGATGAATGGAATGAGATGAATGAAGACATGGTATGAATAAAGACAACATTCAGAAATGTGTAAAGTTGTATGACAGTTGAGATAGTAGAGAATGTTCAAAAGATAGGGGCAACACTAGTGTAAAAACTTCATCTCAGTACGAGACAAATAGACAGTTACACGAACACACACGTCATATTTCCACAGGGCGGGAGAAATAGTATAACAATTATACACCCTGAAGAGTGTGATTGTAAAGGAAGGGAAGATGCGAAAGGATTACAGTAGCATTTAATTCCTCGTTGTGAGGTACATCAGGTAGACCTCATCTCGGTCGACCAACCGCCCGGTCCAGCTGAATGGGGGCCCAGCCAGGGTTGTGGTTGGTAGAAGACCTCTCCCCCACCCCACTCCCCCTCCTTTCGAAGGTTACTCGCTCAAGGTAAAGTCCAGATAATTTGTACGAGAGAAAACCTGTTAATCCAGGGGTTGTCGTAAGAACTGGCGTGATGGGAATATTAAGAAACGTGGATTTGCCAGCGTATGTCATGCCTTTTGAGACTCAAGTCTGTTTTAGTATACGGTGGTATAATTGTACATGATGAAAGGTGCCCGTGCAAGGTCAGGGAAGACGCAGGTAGCTGTATCCACCTGGGTTCTGACAGAACATTAGTTTTTACTTCCTGTTCTCAGATTATTATTACTATTATTATTATTATCATTATTATTATTATTATTATTATAACATAACGCTTTCTATGTTATTATTTTTATAATGATAATGATAATGATTATAATTGATGCTGTTATCATTATTATTATTATTATTATTATTATTATTTCAGCTTGAAACATTGATGAAATGTTGCCGTGTATTCGAATATGATCCCTTTGAATGTACCTGCTTATGTGTAATATCTCACGTTTACATGAGGGCAGGTGTGTGCGCGCTAAAATAACCTTTACATGAATTACTAGTATAAAATCTTTCCTTCTTTTTCACTTTTCGTCGCCATTGACATGATTTATTTTTGATAGATACTTTATTTTCACTACCGAAATATTTTTCAGTTTTATTTTTTTCAACTGTAGATACAAGAGGGCCTTGAACCAACCCAGGGAGACGTTCAACAACACATCACTAAGCACTTAGCAAAGAGTTCTTGATTAGATTGATTTGTGCCGGTAAAACACCGGCAAATTTATTATGCAACCCATGCTCATCCTGTGGGCGGTAGCGCAAAAGGATTACAGAGGTCACAAAGGGTCTGAGGCAGACGTCAGCGGCTTAATATAACAGTTCTTGTGCCTGATCACCCTGGTTGTGGAGGGATCGCTGTCCCCCACGGAACCCAACAGCCAGGCTGATCAGAGCGGCTCTTCGTTTTCAAACCGACCTCCTGTGTGTTGGGGGGGTTGACACGTACCACCATACTGCCCGTTGCTATACGTCAATATAAGATCAGGTAAGTGGAGTCAGATTCCTTCCTCGCCATCGTAGGCTATCTTGATAATGCTTTTTTATCTTTTTCCACGATGTTATGTGGCGGCCATTGTCCCTAGGAATATTCGAGAATTAGTCTAAGGCACTTCGATGATAATTCTGGGGATTATCATACGATTGGCAAGGTGAGGAGGGGTCGTCCTGACACACTCCTCCTTGGCTAGTAAGAGCGAGAGAAAATATATATACGTATATTCATATTTTTTCCCACTGCATTTACTCGGTTATTTGATGCGTTGAAGTACGCTCGGGCGAGGTACGTGGGTTTATTTATTTTTTTATTTATTCGTGGATGTAGGTCACTTGCCCGGATTCCCAGGGATTGTTGTTGTCGGGTCGCTTTATAAAGAAAAGAAATGATAGAACAATACAGTGCACAGTCTTGGTCTGAGTTGATTTAAAACGGACCCTGACGTGACCCTGGGACAAATCCCTTCGTGATTCCACCTCACAGGTCGACTTTGCTCTCTCTCTCTCTCTCTCTCTCTCTCTCTCTCTCTCTCTCTCTCTCTCTCTTCCCTTGAGAACGCGTGGACCTCCAGGGTTTCAGACTATGGGAAACCACACTTTAGTTTCACTGCGTGTGTGTGTCTTTGAGGGTGTTCCAGGCACTTGTAGGAGGCCCAGCGTTGTACTCGGAGGTGACTCCGTGATAGATCGGTCTAGATACGTTATTGAATATGAATGCGAGGTTAGACGTTATCTGGTTTTGAGTTATCCGGGGAAAGAGTTTCCCCTCAGAGATAAGTTAGCCTTAGAGCGCTATGGGAGGACGATAAGACCCGCGAGGAAGACGTTACGATCCCTGATTACGACAGTAGGGCCCTTGAGCACGACGATAACATCCTTGAGCAGGTTCGTTACGATCCCAGACCACGACAGCGTTATCCCTGAGCACGTGGATAGGACCCTTGAGCACGACATTTGTCGTCCTGCTGGACAGGAGCCGTGGATGTTTTTCCCGTACCCGTCGCTCGGTCGTTAGCGGGGAAGTGGACAATTATTATTGGAGCACACAGAGTCTTGAGGAGATCTGAAAATGTTGCCTGGACGGTGTGAGGGTTAAACATCGTTCCATAAAGGAACTCTTCAACCGTGTTGGTGTCCTTGCCATAGGATGAAAGAACCTTCTATTGCCATAGGATGAAGGACTCGTCCCTTGCCATAGGATGAAGGAAACGTCTCTTCCGTCAGGATCCTTGTGGGAGCTGGTATGGAACGGTTTTCTCCACGTTAATCCTGGTCGCGCTCAGGCAGGTCGAATTCCATCAGGAGACATTGCCCTTCCACCACAGGGACTACTGAAGTTGACGTCAGAATGACCACCAGGGACCGTACTCTTGGTCGTCATTAAGTCGAGCGTGGAGAGAGAGGGATATATATATAAGGAGCTTGTAGTGATGAGGTCACCGTCTAACTCGGTCATCTTCCAGGAGAGGAAACGCTTAATCCAGTCGGCCTTGCTGTTGCCATTTCTGGAAACTCCTGGTGCGATCTTTGGCCTCTCCCCAAAAGCCATCTTTTTCGGATATGGAGCACTGATTAAGTTACGGATGGATAAAGGGGGACGACGTAACGTAATGCATCCATTACTTCACTCTATCACTGACCTTCATGTAACACATTTGAGTGTGGTTGTGTGTCGTGTTCACGCGCCAAGCCCGCGTTTCCATATAGGTATTGCAGAGGGTTGAATGAAGAAGCCTCGCCTTTTTAAATGCCTGATGGCGCGCGAGTCGTGTAGTTAAAATAGTGAAAGGTGGCTTTACTGGACGTCTTCCCTTGATGTCTCGACTGACCATCCTTGATCAGGAGGAGGAGCCCCGGGGGCGAGAAGATCCTGGTGGGGGTCGGGCACCATTGGGGGCAATGAATTGGTGATGGGCTGGGGGCGTAGGCGGGCGGGCGGGCGGGCGGTGGGTCGGTGGCTGGTGCGGCTCTTCTTTATTCATCCATGGCTGGTGCCTCCCACGTGCTGGGCTGTTGACGCTGGCCACGGCCGGGCGTGGGCAGCGGCACACACACACACACACACACCCCTCCTCTCTGTATGTGACACCCTCACTCGGTTGATGAACTTGCTGAGGGCCACCTGCCTCCCTTAACTTGTTGGGACTGGCCACTGACGCAGGAGCTAGCTTGCTCCCTGGGCTGCCCCTCCTCCTGGTCCTCTCCGCCCCTCGTATAGGCATCAGTCAGTCCCCTTCTGTACTGGACAGGTTGATGAGGCTAGCACACAACCCAGCAACGTTGATAACTAGAGGGGGCTGGTGTGTCTACCACCACCCACCACCGTACGTAGCCTGGCCACCTGCGGACCCTGGCCACGGGTGGGTGGCCGGCCCACAAGCTGAGGGGCCAGTGTTGGCGTATGAAAGACGTTTGTGGGGGGGACTTCAAAGCACCTCGAGTCCTCCTCCTCCTCTGGCCTACATTTTTCCCCCTGCCAGAAGTGCCTCACGAGTCGCCAGCCCTCACGAGAATGGCACTCGTAAACAAGTGGTTACATTACTGGCAAGTAATGTACTTTTGGCAAAATGTCCTCTTTTTTATATGTTCTATAAATGCGAGGGTATTGTGTGAAGGTGAGGGCTGAGGTAACAGTGAAGATATTCATAAATGAAACGTGTGTGATGACAGTCACGGATCTTGCTTTGATACTTGTTGCTCTCTGGGAGAGTGTTTGATGGGGGGAAAATTTGCATCGTTTAAAAAGATTTTCTCCATCATAAATGTGCGCAAAGTATTATAACAATTGACAAGTGTTTTCATATTCATCCCTGAGTGGAAAACGCATTACTAGTGTCCACTTACCATCCTCTTTTATGTTTTTTATTTTTCTTTTTACGTGATTGTTTCTCTACAGTTCTAATAGTTTTATCTGCTTGTATTCGATTCATTTACTGTTTATGTAGTTTGTTTCATTTTCTTTATTCATCCTGTACCTTTATTTACGTGTTGGGTAATTCTGTTTAAATGTTTTTACGTTATTTTATTTACCAATTGGCCAAGCGAACACAACAAGGAGTCTCTGACAGTCCTGCCCTAAGAGGATCAGCGCCACATCGTTTGTGAAATATATATATATATTTTTAAGGGTTTTTAAAAATCCGAATCTAGAACGACTTGACAATTTGAATTGCTGATCCTGAACCCGACACACTTCGCTATATTTCATTTTTAACAAGCAATCCGAAAAAAAAAGTATTATTGACCAATAGTTTTAACATCGCACATCATTAAGACCTTCGAGCGAGTTTCAAGCTGCAAGCTGACTGAATTTATGGAAGGGAACATTCTACATAACCCTGGACAACATGCTTTCAAGGGAGGGATGATCTTGTTTCTCTCTCAACCGCTTGACCATTATGTTATTGTTTAAGCTCTGGAAAACAAAGAAAATGCTGACATGATTTACAAAGTCTTTGCAAAAACATTTGGCGAATGTGGCCGCGTTGTCATAGCACATAAAATGCGAGAGATGGGAATAGTTGGGCGATGTGTATACAACTTTTTAACTAATAGATCACAACACTTAGTTGTAAATCATGACGTATCCAGTCCTCCATATTAACATGCTCAGTTCCTCAAGGAACTGTACTTGCACCTTCCCTGTTCCTTATTCTTATATTCTAACATTGACGCAAGCACGAGTCACAGTTCCATATCATCTTTTGCTAATGATACAAGAATAAGTATGAAAATCACATCAGTAGAAGATGGCTAAAAGCTACAAAGAGGCATAAACAAAGCCTTTGACTGGGCAACCGAGAACAACATGCTTTTTACTGGAAATAGATTTCAACCCCTTCTGTACGGGTAAAATGAAAAAAATGAAAAGTGACAGAATATCGGACAGACACAGACGGTTTAAATAAATCAGATGAATAATGTGATAGACCTCGGGGTAATAATGTCTAAAGACCTAACCCTCCGCGAACACAACAAAGCAACTGTTGCCTCATGGAGAAGGATGGATACTGCAGACTTTCAAGAAAAGTGAGGAAAAACCAGGGATGACATTCTTCAAGGCACTAATCTTTTCACAGCCCATATTAACATGGTAAAGGGACTAATTTATTGGGATCGACTGAAATCATTGAGGCTATTACTCCCTGCTGCACGGACGGGCGAGATATATCAATACTTCGCGAATCCTAGAAGGTATTGGTCCAAACTTACATTCGAAAATAACGTCCGTCTGGCACAACAGGCATGGACGACTTTGTAAGATACTATCGCTGAAAAGCAAAGGGGGATATACACAGAAGGAGAGAACACCTTAAACACTCGGGGCCCAGAACTTTTCAACACCTTGCCATCTTCCATCAGAAACAGCCTGGGATGTACGGTACAGAAGGTCAGGAGTGCATCGAACAAGTACTTATAAAGTGTACCTGACCAGCCTGGCTGTGGGGGCTATGTGGGCCTGATGGCTGCGGCTTCCAACAGCTTGGTCGACGAACGATCCAATCTAGCAGCCCTGAGCCCGACCTGGGTTGTAGGGGTGAAGACTCCACGAGGCAGCATAGATGTGTACATCATGCTGAGACAGTACTCTATGCTCACTGTACCGGTCAGTCATGAAGAAGAGTTGACTCAGTGAAACAGGTCAGCAAGAGAAGCAACAATGCACAGGGCAGGACGGGCTGTAAAATCATGGAGGTGTATGATGTAAGAATAGCCATGGAACACGGCTCATATGACGACCCTCCAACACCCGGCCGTCCACACACACACACACACACACACACACACACACACACACACACACACACATACACACACACACACACGGCTGTAATCAGATGCTTCCATTATTAATGGGTCGTATTTTTTTTTTCTATTCCTTACGTAACGTAACTTCTGGGCGTGAATTATTACTGAGGGAGAGAGCGGGAAAGAGACGGGGTATGCGAGGGAAGTGGGGTTAAAGAAATTCACCTCTCATGATCTCACTTTAAGGAAAACGTGAATAGGAGGGATCCACTCCCAGTCGTGTCAGCGCTGTTGCTGCAGCCTGTTCAGTAGGAGACGCAAGTCTTGTTAACAACAAACCTCTGTACAAAAATGACTGTGTTAAGGTCCTTAGATCGTACAGAAGATGGGGTCCAAACGTCGGCAGTACCCCAAGCCTGGCCGCCTGATGAACGGTGTAAAAGTGAATTATAGGAATGACGTCATTCGTAAACGTTTAGGCGTTTTGGGTGAGAAATGATAAATGGTGGTGGTAGTGCTTTAGTACCAGGCTGTTCCTGTAAGCGCTTGGCACGATGCCCGGTGGAGACACACGCGGCTTTGACGTGTGGTGCCTCTGTGGACGCCAGTACCTCAGCCTTCCCGTCGTCACAGGGTGCATTGTGTTGCCCCGGGAGCCAAGCTTGCCTAAGTAACTATGGATCGCCGCAAGGATCTGCCTCCCTCCTAACTCTCTTATTCTCATTTTCTTTTCCTTCTGTTCTAAGCACTCCCAAGAACCTCCCTCCTTCCCCCCAAAAAGATATATAATCCCTATCGAAGTTTTTCATCCCACCTTCTCTCAAACCTTCCACCCCCTCCCCCTCCCCACCTTGGCAACAATTAAGGAAGGTGTCGATAGCTATAGCTGGAGGTGATGTCAGCATGATAGTGTACACGTGACGAAAGGATGTGGGTGTCACTTGTCAGAGACGTGAGTGATGTCAGCATAGTGTGGGGTGCACGTCAGTCCCAGGTAGTGTGTCAGTGTGCCTCAGGTGATGTCAGCACAGTAGTTTGGCATGCAGGATATACTGTGGATGTATAGTACGTACGTAGGCCAGTTCAGCAGGTGATATAAGTGTATGGGGGTGTATACCATACGGAGCAGCGATATTAAAGCGTGAGTTGTGGGATTAGTATATACCAGACCGTAACGGCGTTGAGGTGTGGGTTCAGGATATGTAAGTCGGTCGTGGCAGCGTGTGTGTGTGTGTGTGTGGGGTGGTGTGGGTCGGCACAGTTTGCGTCACTGCAGAGTTCAAGTCACCTTGGCCGTACCCCGTACAGGCTGCTTTAATGTGCGCGGATGTAGTTAGATTAAAGTAAGAGAGAGAGAGAAAAAAGAGAGAGTAGAGGTGAGGGGGTTCCGGATGTTATCCCTGCTGTGTGTGTGTGTGTGTGTGGGTGACCCTGTGTGTTGTGTGGGATTTAGCCCTGAGGTCGTGGCTGGTCCGCTACTGTGTGTGTGTGTGTGTGTGAGTAGGTGTAATGTGCAGGCCGTGGGAGGTTAGCTTGTGTGTGTGTGTGTGTGTGTGAGTGTGGTATGCAGGTTATGTGGGCGTGTAACACAGGTCAGTGTGTGGGTGTGTGTGTGTGTGTGTCGTAGGTTGTCAAGTGGGACTGAGAGCGGCCATCGCCACCCAGCCAGCGCGTGCGGGTCAAGTGGGGATCCCTCATCCTCTTTCGTCGTTGGTCTCCTCCAGCCGGGCCTGCCGGGCCCGACCCGACCTCTCCCTCCTTCCCTCCCTCCCTACTTGTGGGCTTCCACCACTCGCCGGCCACTCCAGATCCTTACGTCCACCGGAATCCCACTCACTTTGAACTCCTTTGTCTGCCCTGATGGTGTGTTCGCTCCTGCTCCTGCTGCTGCTGCGTCTGCATCTGCTGCCTTGTACTTGTGTGTGTGGGTGGGTGGGTGGCAGGCTAGCTGGCAGAGGCTTCCTTGATTTGTACTCTGTGTGACATACTGACTCGCTTTCTTTCCTGCCCCTGTCCATTCTGCTCACAGGATTACCCAGTCATTTTTGCCCTCTTTGATTAGTCCTTTTATACCATTTGTATCAGGGCACCACGGCGCTGGGCACGATGACCCCGCCCCCCTTTTTTTTTCAGCGTGATCCTTTTTAAAAGGTCAGGTCAAAAGGTCAGGGTCATCATATCTTAAGGGTCTTATACTCTTATGTTCCGTGAGGGTAAGTTGACGTTATTTCTACCCCTCATGCGGGTCGCTGATCTGTTCGCTTCGGGTTAATATACATACGTGGTGTTGACCTTACCTGTATTTATGGTGGTGATTGCGTTACACACTGCTGGCCTGTAATCATCGTGGGGTGTTGACCTCCGCGCGGAAGGTTAATATTGTCTGGCCACTGGAGAACATTTACTGGCGAACGACCTCTTCTCAAAGAGTGGGCGTCCTCTCCGTCGGATGTTTATCATCTCCGTAGGGCGTTTACATCAGAGTATTGACCTCTTATAGGAAGCTGGTGTCATAATAAGTCTTTTCTTCCATTACTACACTGTAGGACGTTGACTCCTGATTGTACAACATCATCATCTCGATTGCGTTGTATTAGCTGTGGGTCAGCTGATGTCTTGCTTAACATCAGTGTCAAACGTTTCTGTAAACGTTCCCGCCTGAGGACGAGACATGTTGATCCGTATGGAGCACGTGGTAAGCTGACGCGTGTTCACGTAACGAAGACCAGTAGTGATGTAGTTGAACACGCAGTGACGATTTAGGAAAAAGTTGTTTCTCTCTCTCTCGTGTACGATTTAGCGGACAGACTCGGGGCCCAATTCATGCTGAGCACGACCTGACCTTTGACCTGACCTTTTACGGGTCGGACCAAAGGTCAAGCCAAACAAAAGTCGCCCCGTCGTGACGGCCACCCAAGGCTCTTATCGCTGTATTCAAGGGGATGAGCAAGTCTGGTCCCCCCCCCCTCCACCTCCTCTGCTGACCCAAAGTAGCAACGTTCAGAGTAGAACAGGAGCGCCTGGGACACACGCACACACTCCCACACCCGTTATGTGGAGGGTGTGCACAGCCAAGCCACGACGCTCCTCCCGTTGGGTCAAGTGATCGTAGTGACCATGCTCAAGGGGGATGATTTAAAGTCTCTTGAAATGGATCAGTCGACAGTAATGATATCCTCTTCTGTGCCGTGTTCCTCCTGTAGGGTAGAGGCTTATGGATTCCTTAAGGATTTTCAACTCTCCTTGGTTTCTGACACACGAAATCAAATAATAAATTATCCTCTCAGCTGAGTTTTAGTCCACAAGGGCAACAAGCAAAAGAGGTACTCTCAGATTTTATTTTTATAACCTGTAGAAACATACAAGAGGAATAACCAGCAGTATAATACACCCGTTGTAACGTACAACAGCAGGGGTCCGTATTCATGCTCTTCTTGTAATCGGAGTGGACGCTTTGTTGGCAAATGAGGTCAACAGGGGTCAGTGAACGCGGCCTCTTCTTCTTCTACTAGTCTCTCGGGCGAATTGGGACTTTTTAGCTGTGTCGTGAGAAACGCAGTTCAGCTGGTTAAGACTTAATGTTGTTTGTCGTACGTTACTGGCTTGATCCATCGTCATGGGGAGGAGGAGATATTACGGATGGTGTTACTGGCCTGGTCACACACACACACACACACACACACACACACACACACACACGCAAAAGCACGTAGACAGGATTATCACCCCCTCTCATCTCCCCTCCTACCCCTGGGCACGATGGTACGACCCTTGATTACGACTGTACGACTCTTTTGGAGTGATTTTCTGGCCTATAGACCCGATCCCTTAAAGGCCCGCCCAGGTCGTCATATCCGAGGTTCATGCCGTCGTGATCAAGGGTCGTGTCGGCGTGATCTGGGGGTCGTACCTACGTGCTCAGGGAGGGATGATATACGTTTCCGACACCCAGTCGTAAGAATTCTCCTTAACTGAATGACTAGCCTTATGTCAGCTGCTGGGCGCAGTCCACACACACACACACACACACACACATTCATCAGCCAACATTTCACGGGCTTGACATCTTCCTGGTTCGTACATTCTTACTGGAAAAAGTTGGACTTTTAATTGACGAAGAAAATGCTTCGCAAATTGGAGACAGAATAACGCTGACCCGATGTTATGTTGGTTATTTGATGAACAGCTTCGAGTATGTCCTACTATTGTTGCCGTGGGTTGGCAGTGTATGTA
>JAYMFT010000942.1:0-32386 GCA_038088735.1 Panulirus argus | reverse complement strand
GAGCCAGGTCATAGTTATTGGGAAAGACATGAGAAGGTAGAGAGTTCCAGAGCTTCGACGTGTAGGGAAAGAAGCAAATATCAAAAAGGCACACCCTTGAGTTGCCGATGGCCACACAATAATCATGTGACGCAGCAGCTTGCCCAGTATTCCGTGGTCTAGCAAGTGGTGGGGGCACACAAGCAGCCAGCCGTAGCACAGTAGACATTTACCGAACACTTTGCCCGTCAGCGGCGTTGTCCGTTCGTTCGTCGTCGGAAAGTCACGCTTTTGACCTGCCGCTTAACATCCTGACGGCGAATCATCCACTCCTGTAACCTTATGCGGCTGTTTCCCCAGCTTGTAAAGTACCGAAACTGCGTAAGACCCACAACTCGGTCTTGAATTTTGCCCGAGTTATGCCCCTTAATGAAATGGTTTACCTTGGACCATAACCTGGCATATAACTTTGAAAAGAAAAAAATAAAAAAACTCCACCCTTGGCTATGATGCGTTGTACAGGTAATTAATTTTGTTTTCCATAAAAGTATTTCTCATTGCTATTCACCTCCCGACACCTATCCTTGCGCTGAGGCCAGCATAGGCGTGACTTGGCACACCTTTCTAAATTTCTCTTTTTTGGGGGGTCAGTGTTTTTATGTCTCCACTTTTTGTCATTTTTTTATTGTTTCTGTACACGTGTGTTTGTTTTTTTCTGTTTCTCTGAGTACATCTGTCTGTCTGTCTGTCTCTCTCTCTCTTGCTTCTCTCCTCCTCCACCCCCACCCTTACCCACCCCCTCCACCCCTCCCCACTGCCAATTATCAGATTGATGATTTAATCATCAGAGTACATTCCCTCAGGGTCCGTCCGCGGCCTCAGAGACCCGCTAATTACAAAACAAAATTCGGTAATTCTTAGAATCAGCGCGGCTGTGTGTCCCCGGGGCTGGCGAGGTCCTGGCTTTCCCGGTAACGTTCACCACTTAACGATTAGTAACGTGGTCCGAGATGGCTTCATTTGCCACTCCCGGGAGTCGTGTCTTTGTGATATGGAGAAAGTATTTAAAGATAAGATTAATTCATTCTCTGCTGTTTTGGTGAATATATATATATATATATATATATATATATATATATATATATATATATATATATATATATATTGTGTGTGTGTGTGAAGTATGTATGTATGTATGTAGTTAAGATACAGAGCATATATCACAGTGAGTTTCCTCGTTGTTCAGTACTTATTACGATATTTGTAATATCACGTAGGAAACTGCAAATCAACTTCCTTAAGTTCGTTAGAATTTTGCAGCACGCAACTATGATTAGACGCATCTTACTGTAATGTTTCGGGAACCTTATTTCTTCTTCAAGCGGAAAGAAATCAGCACCTGATCTTTTAGAATATGCGTGGGTTTCTTCATCACGTCGCTTGGATGATGACTGAGCAGGAAGATGTTTAGTTGAATGGAGCGGACGTGAAAGTAGCAAGCCTGGGCAGTGGATTTTTCCCGTTGACTGCGAGGTGTGTCCCGCTCGCTCTGTCTGTTCTCGACTTTGGTCCTGTCGGCTGGTTATGAAGGCTGGGAGTACTCAGTGCATGAGTCCACCTGCATGTTAAGGGCAGATGAGAATTTTTGTTTCGGGTGGGATTCCATGATCATTAGCTTCCTTTTGTCATGATTGGATTTCGAGGGGAAGGTGGTATCGTCACCACCAATGTGACATGTTAGGACGGCTTGTCTCTTTTTAGTGCTAAGTTCACTTGTGGATTTGTATGCTGAGTTCCCTTACCATGCCCTTTTGTAGGTGGACTGGGTGTTCTAGATTCCTTACGACGAGGGAGATATCATTCACATGCCAGTGGTAAATGTTGGGACGTAGGTGAATCTCTTAAAGAATTTGGCTTTCACTGGTACACGTGTAGGAGTTTGCAAAGAAGACTCCGTAGGGAAATGCCATTGCCACTCTCTCCATTAGGCTGAAGAAGATGCCGTCTGGACTTCGGAAAGGCGTTTCACTGGTACAGGCAAGGGGCGCCTCCTCAGTGACGGATATGGGTAGTTTTGGGGCTTGAAGTTCAAGAAGATTATACGAGTTTTTGAGGACAGTATTTATTGTATTGTCCACTGGAACAATTGTGAGAAAGCTCTCTACATCGAGGGAAGCCAGCATCCCCGAAGTTCGTTGAGTCTCAAGCATCTAAATGAATTCCTTTCTGTATTTCAGGCAGGACTTTGAGGTTGCATATGGACTTGACAACCCAGCGGGACTCTTAGCTAGCTAGGATGTCGTAGGAGCCTGCGATACGGTTGGTCGGAATTAATTGTTACGTTTATGTATATATCTTTACCATGCTATAAACGTAACCTGGAGGATATCCACAAATACTTTTGTCGAATTGGAGCTCATCGGATTTAGCGTTGGCAGCTGCCGACAGAAAGTGAATATGATACGGTAATTCATTAGAAGAGCCCTGAAGAACTGCCTAAGCTGGGAAACACTCCACTGGCAACACCGATTAACAACGGATACACCAACAGCACTGCAGAAGCCGAGATAAAAAAGAAAAGGCTTTTTGATACAGCCCTTAAGAATACTAGCTCCTGTGCCCATGGTGTCTGTCCGTTTAAACTCTTAATACCGCAACGAATTGTCTCCTTCAGATCAAATTGCGCGAGTGCCCTTTGCAGAACATCACCGAGAACGTCACGCGTATCAACAGGGAGGACAGAGTGGAGCTGACTCGTCTGCTATAAGAATACAGAGATAAGCAACCTGAATACGACAAACGTGAACCAAGACCCGACCCCCGAACCCACTCGTGAGAACCAGTGTGATCTACAAACGCTGAAACCCACGTGAAGATTGTAGGCTTCATCACGTGGTTTGCATTGGCGTCACCACCACAACCACCTCCCTCTGGAGACTTAACAGTGTACCTGGGATAGGTTGCACTTACTTATTCTCCGGCAGCAGCCAAGGAATCTTACCAAAGTCGACGTGACAAGCAACAGCAAAGTCATAGAATGAATCATGACAAAAGGAAGGCGACGCCCATGGAACGTCTCTTGATACGAGAAAAATGTTCACCTACTCTTCACTGGGCAGGTGAACTCGTGCATTACTGTCAGCCTTTACAGCCAGCCAGCTGCTCTTTCTCAATCCCTCGCACTTTCCTCTTGACCTCCAGTCGCTTTCTCTTGTACATCTCCCAATCACTTGCACTCCCTCCCTGTAAGTACAGCCCAAATGCCTCTCTTTTCTCTTTCACTTGCAACTGTACTTCATCCCACCACTTACTCCCCTTTCTAATCTGCCCACCTAGCAGGTGGGAAGATTTAGTTTTCCTGTGTATTGCAGTACTCCCACAAGAGATTATAGCAGGGATAGGAGGTATTAAGGAAACAGTTTGGATACTCATTAATGCTAGGTATACTTTGGTTCTTACGAATACATGTGTTAAAGGGCGCGCGCACACACACACACACACACACACACACACACACACAAACTACAAATAAACAATTACAAACAATTTTGTATAGAAACCAAACACTTAAAAATAATTCTTCTATATTTTTCTCTGCTGACATATGAAACTCGCTCTATACACAAATTATCACTTTCCTTTTGTTTATTTAGTAGCATTAGGTTCTTTATTTTTTTGGACGTCGTTGCATAAAAACTGGGCCCAAGATGTTTTGGGCAGCGTTGCTTCCTCCACGATATTAAGATCGCCTCGGCTGGCGAGTCCAGAGGCACGGAGGACAGCCCCCCACAGCTTAGTTTAGATCCTGCTGATATATGATAGTGAGTTATGGACGGCAATGTCCTCACTTACATTGAGTTTCTGGCTAGGAGGAAAGAAAAGTGGCTTGGAAGCAGAGGATATTATTTTATGCTTAGAGAGAGAGAGAGAGAGAGAGAGAGAGAGCTACGTGTTTTGTAGAAGCCTTTTTTGGCACAGTACGTGGAAAGAGTTTGACACTCGTGGGTGCCAATTTCTTGAACTTTCATCTCCATAAATCGGATTCTCAAGCTTCTGCATGCTGTCAGCATTCACCATTTTGTCACTCAAAGCGTATCCCAGTCATCCACTACCCGGCTACTGAAGGAGGACTTCCTTTTATCCAGCACAACAGCTCAGCTTTTCGTTATGCCCTTTAGTCGATTTGTCACAGCATCCCACGAAAAACTATTTGCCGTCGTCGTCATCATTTACAAAGTCCCCTCCTCCATGGTGGACAGTTCAGTGGTATATACAGTATATGCAGATAGGCTCCCTTAAATCAGATACCATCTCTATTTCTTTTCTTTTTTGACCTTTCTTGTATATCTGTGTGCTTCTTTGAAGTTATGTGACGAAACCTGAGTTCCAAAGTACCATAGTATAGTTCTGGTCTGATGTATTTTACGAATAGCTACTGGAAATTTCCTCATCCGTATACTTAAACGCTGTTCTGATTCTGATATCTGTAAGCAGACAGTTTGACTGCTTGGCGATTCCCCTGATGTGTAGCTCTGGCCTCACTCACTCACAGATGCCTGTTAATTTATTTCCTGATAGACAGTAATCGCACTGAGACCTTCTTTTGCTGTGTCCTTTCTCTTTTGTTTGACCACTATGATGGGATTTTTAAGGCTCTGGAAAACAAAGAAAATGCTTACGTGATTTACTCGATCCATGTGGTACACCACTTGTTACGTTTAACCATTCTGAAGCTTGACTGTTAATCACAGCTCTATGTTTACGGGAAGTTAACCAGTTTCCTAACCACCGAAGTACAACCCCATCTATAGCATGTAAATCAACTTTAGTTAGTAGCCTTTGATGTGGAACTTTTTTAAATGCTTTTTGAAATTATTGATTAATAACGTCAACTCCTTTACTTTCTTTATAAATATTGATTATATCATTGAAGAAATCAAGCAGATTTGTTTGACACGAACGATTTCGTCGAAAAATCATGTTGCGAGTCATTTATTAAGTGGTAGTACTCTGAATGGTTTACAGTCTTATCCTGAATGATGGTTTCCATAAGTTTACCAACTGCAGATGTTACGCTGATTGGACGATAGTTCCCAGGCAGGTCTTATAATGATGGGATATGTCCTGCTGACTTGTATGCTCAGTGACGTGTTGATTCTGGGAATTCTCCTCGTATACAATACAGGGCGTTGAGTCTCCATGGTTTCCTATCTCCATACGCATCTAAATTCACTCATCCTTCTTCCTTGTGCCTGAAATCCTACATTATCAGGACTTTGCCATCTTTTAGGATTGTGTCTCGCTTCTTCCTTCACTGTCCTAATTATCCTTTCAATGGGTTTGTAACATAATTGTTCAGATCATTACAGTTTCTTGAACGATTGTACATTATTAAAGTCACTATGCTCGTCTTTCCTGTAGTAATTATTCCCATTAATTACTGAAGGGCCGTCTAATAATATTTTCTGAATTTCGGTGTTATCTTTTACGAAGGGAGCCAATTCACCCACCTCCCCCTTTATCCTCCCTTTACCTCCCTGCTGCTATGTAATTCCTCTTGAAGAGATTAGTCCAGACTTTACGTCTTGAGTGAGTCTAATCTGTCCACGAACTCTTCCTCTTTATCGCTGAGCATCAGTCCGTCAGCACTGGCATACATGATTTTTGATCTGAATGTTGAACTCCATAGTCCTGTCAGGTCTCCCTGAGTTTGGACCGGGAGGATGTCTCTTACCTCGTGTCTCCATCTGATTCCTGCTGCTCTTCTCGTCTCTGATTATAAGCCTTTGCTGTCTTCCTGTCGGCTTGTCACTCATGACGGACACCCCTTGGTTATTCGTCCACTCTTGCAAGTTTCTTCGCCAGCTTTAGCACCTCCTGACGAAACTTTTGTTATCCACAGTGGTCGTCCTTTTACTTATTACGTGTACCTACGTATTTTCGTAAGTTCTCTTATGAGGGGACTTGCATTAGGCAAATCCATTGCCTTATACCTCTTTTTGGCCTCATCCTATTCCTTAGTTGTCGTTCCTTCCTTGTCCAGTATATAGTCTGATACCAGCCCAAAGGCAATCACCAACTTGCGTGTGCAAGCCTCGGTCCTCACCGTCTTTTTTCAGTTGAGGAATGGGTCATTTGTCTGTTATTTCCCGCACTTGCGACATGTCCTATTTCTTGTTTCTTAATAAGAATCTGCTTTTTTTTTTATCAGCAGATATGCCGTGGACAGTCTGCCTTCCCTCACTAGCCTTTCCGTCACCTGGACCACACACTTCCCTAACTGCTCTCTCTCTCTCTCTCTCTCTCTCTCTCTCTCTCTGGCAAGGTGAGCTGTCCGTCAGTATCTTCTTCTGTCTACCTTATAAAGGTCACCAAATCTATGTTCAGCTTCCCTAGTCTTTGATCTGCTTTTCCCAATCAACCTCATAACTTTGTCTTACTTCTTGCTGCTTATTTCCATACTTATTTACCATTTCATTACTACTGGACAGGATGATGTGTTCTGAACAGTTCCCAGTTTTACCAAGTTGCCTTGGGTTTCACTCAGTCCCACACGGCATACATCTTAAAACTTTTCTTAATCTTGCTGTCGTATTCCTCTAAAGAGATTTAAGATTATCAGTGTCTTCTAATACTTTGACGCAGTGCCACACGGGAGGTATCTTCAAACTTTCTCATATCTCTTTCATCCTCCTCCATAAACTTTTCTCTGATAATTGGATTCTCTTAGTGCTTTCTGGCCCTTTTCAGGGAACTTCTGTCTCTATCCTCTAGTTCCATTACCCTCATCTGTACCTCTCCTACTCTAACGAAATTATTTTTGATTAATGATGCTGTCTTGTTTTACCCGTCATCATGTGCAAAATGTGCAATTCCCCTATACTCCATGGGTTCGACATCCTCCTTACATTCCTTTTAGTCACATCCACTTTCTGTCGTCTTCCAACCGTGTTTTGGTGTTTTAAAAGAAGGAATGGCTTGACTAGATTAAGCTGAAGATCTATCCTAGCAACATAGACCGTCAGTCACCCAGCCTTGGCGTACTGTACATCAACTCCTCGGCACGACTAACTGAGTGGTCTTTATGTACTAAACTTTGACATGAGTGAGTTGATGCCAGTGTCATATGGTTCACAATTTCATTAAAGAAATAATACCATTGTTTATTTATGCTTGTAAACGAAAGGTAAGCCGGCGTTCAACGCTGATGGAGAGTTGCATTACTCGTTTTCTGTGAACTCCTTTCGTTAATAATCTTTTCACTACAATTAGTTTCTTGTGCTTACGAAATTGCAAAGTTTATTTGGAATTACTAATTCTACGTTGACGCTTGTGTCGTGTATTTGTTTACAGTGATTTGGTTGGTGTATGATGTATTGGCCTGTTTGTGTGTGTGTGTGTGTGTGTGTGTGTGTGTGTGTGTGATTATCCAGTGTAGTTATCTTTGGACTGCATAGGGAGGGAGTTCTATATGTGTGTGTGTGTGTGTGTGTGTGTGTGTGTGTGTGTGTGTGTGTGTATCCCTGAATATTACAATACGTAAATAAAACCAAGCGAAGGCATTCTGTATGGGGATAGAGAAACTGAACTCCCTAGGAAAGGACTAACCTAATCCACGAGTAATTGAGAGGATGTGCGGCAGTGTGTTAAGCTGCTGCCTGTGAAGGAAGAGGAAGTTGGGTGTCAGTAGAGTAGCACCTGTGCGGACGGAGATGGACAGAGCCAGCAGGAACCGGAGGATTGAAGCAGATCACAGAGAGACATGAAGGACTCCCGTCTGAAGGGCATGAGCAACGTACCTGACATTCATATTTAGCTCTTCTTTATTTTTCCTATATTTCTATTTTCCAGGGAACTCCCGAGGACTCGCAGGGTTGACTTTAACTAACGACGTGTATAAACCGTCGTCCTCACAGCATTTGCAGGCACGAGAATACCTCTATCAGTTGAAAGTTATGTCGAATGCTTTGATTTTGTTGTTGAGCGTCAGCCGCTAATTGGAGTGATTTGTTGCATACATCTGTCACTACGTTTATTGGCTTTTTTTTAATGAGTTATGCTACCTTTGTTGCAGGTGAGGTTCGACATGGCCGACGGCTGCGATGGGGGGACAAGGCAAGTCTGGTGGGACGTCACGTGTTAAGAGGTTTGGTGACACGCATTCTTTGTGGCAATTTTGAGGTTACAGTTGCGTTATCATCAGTTTTTTTTTGTAAGTGTAGTACCTATGCTACATCTGTGTTGCTAGTAGTTGCGGGTGTAGTGACCTCACTGTTACAGGTGTGTTGACTTCATATGTTGCAGGTGTAGTGACCTCACTGTTACAGGTGTGTTGACGTCATATGTTGCAGGTGTAGTGATCTCACTGTTACAGGTATGTTGACGTCATATGTTGCAGGTGTAGTGACCTCACTGTTACAGGTATGTTGACGTCATATGTTGCAGGTGTAGTGACCTCACTGTTTCAGGTGTGACTTCACATATTGTAGGTGTAGTGACCTCGCTGTTACAGGTTTGTTGACGTCGTGTGTTGTAGATGTAGTGACATCGCTGTTACAGGTGTGTTGACGTCATATATTGTCGGTGTAGTGACCTTACATTTGCAGTTATGTGGACGTCATCGTTGCAGATGTAGCGAATATGAATATGAATATTCCTTGATAGGAATCGAGGAATCGTGGAGTCATGCAACAGTTATAGCGATGCTTTACAAATAGATTTGCATCTGTAAACGAGTTATGTTTATGGGGTAATGGTTTGGTGTTTGTATCACCTTGTTACAGGTGTTAACAAGCAGCAAGCCAGCCTTCACTGACACCACCTTGTCACAGGTGTTATCAAATGGCAAGTCTCTTAGTGAACAGACGCAAATTCCAGTTAGCTTTCCGCTCTGCATCTAGTCGATTGTTAGCGTTAGTCAAAACATTTTCCTTTTATCTCCAGCTCGGAGTGGGGAATGTATATTCAACATGCTGTCTCTGCGTTTTGTCTGGTCGCGTGTCTGTGTGTGTCAGTGTGGACCCAGTCTGGCTTTTGTATATAGGCCAGTCAGTAGCGTCCGGCATCACGTGAAGTTCTGATCAGACTTTTGCGATGTTATCAGAATCGAACCGGTCACCCCACGCGCACGTCCCTGTGACCCTGACTGTTTTGGATGGTTCTCTCGCGTACGTGTGTCGACTCGTAACCTCGTCTTGGGTTCAGAGAGCGAGCTGAGCGAAAACAGTACCACCACCTCCGTCGATATTTGAGTCGCCGACTTCCGTCTACGACCTCGTAGTAGGTGAAGTATATTTTGGAGGGTGAGCACACGAGTTGAGGTCATATATTTCAGTGGTCCACAACTCCGGTTCGACGCTGAAGCCGAATCACTTGCTAGTAGGTTCGTTGGTGAATACCTTTTGATTTCCGGGCGTAAACTTTGATCTGTGATCGGTTCTGGACAGAGGCGATGAGACTAACCCTGTGCCTCGACCCTCAGCCCAGGGTTTAAAGACGCACCAAGTCATGTCGCGCTCTACGTCTGTTTGGAGATGGTGGTGGGGCACTGGAATTCTGGGTACGCGTCAGTGTACTGCGTATGTCAATCGTGCGTCTTCTGGTTGCCGCCTTTCTCTATTCATGTCGGGTCATCTCTCTTAATACCCTGAGCACGACGGCGCGTCCCTTAGGCATGATTGCACGACCCTTAAGAGTTTGGTCAGAGGTTAGGTCATCATGCTGGGGGGGGAGTCGTACCGTCGTTCTCTGATGATTAACGCAGTTTCGCATCCACTTTGACCAAGTGTTCACGGAGTGGTGTGCATCCGGCCGTGGCTAGTGCTCGCAGTATTCGAGGTGTTGGGATTCTGATGCCTCGGTTATGAGCACATTTGCCAGAGTGTGTGTTAAGGGATGATGCTGTGCATATTCGAAATAAATGCAGCCTGTTTGTATACCGGTGTATTTTATAATGACCTCTATAGTTTAACACATACCTATACTTAGCTATACTTGGCACGTAACTGATAGATAGGTAGATACGTAGGTAGATAGATACTGTTAATATGTAACTCAGAACATCAACATATTTGTATAAAGAAAAATAACTTTTGGTGTACTATTTTCAGAGAGCATTATCAGTAAAGGGTGAAAGCTGTAGGGTACGTGGAGGACATGACCGGTGTACTCATTAGTGCTAACATGTGTGACAGGTGTTGGGGTTGGAAGGAGGCGCTCGAGGATAGTGGATGAAGACAGGTATGGCGGTGGATTAAGGCAGGTATGACAAGCTTGGTGTGTGATGAAGGCAGGTGTGACGAACCAAGGCTGCGGCCGGCGTCAGGTGTGGTCGTGGTGGTTGACGACTGATTCTACAGGTGTGTTGAGGGAACACAAGCCTGGTGTGTGGCCAGATATAAACAGCAGCCATAAGACATGTGGCATGAGGAATGAGGACACATTTTTTTCATCGAGAGACTAACAAAAGCTCACTTGTTACCGTGTGTCTGAAACAGGTATGCTAGAAACTTTGTGACTGACATTTTCTCCACTCATCACACACCACGCCTCCTCCCTCCCTCCCTCCCTCCCTCGTAACACAGCTATGGATCCAGCTGTAATATATTGCCACGAGACTTGCAGTAATGCCCCAGTCACCTGTGAATTATCTGCCGCGTGGCTCCTAAACTCGCTCCCGCTTACAGCAGTTTACAACAGGCCCTCAAGACGCATCCACGGCAGTAAATGATTACCGAAACAGCACCGGCACTTGGCACCCGCAAGCTAAGCGTGCCCCGAGGTGCCAGCCAGGGTGGGGCTTTTGGGAAAACCGCTGGGGGCATGTCAGCGGCATGCATACATGCATGCATGCCATTGCATATCTACCAATCTGAATGCCCTTCCCAGCGCGCATTAAAGGCCCCCGTCAAGAGGTACGCTCCACATTACCTGCCTCTGCCATGAGACGCGTTCCATGGCTCCCTCACCTGGAAGTGGTCGGGGTCGTGATGGAATCCCTTCTGGGGACTGTGGTCTTACATGGCACTATAGGGTGTTGTGTTGCCGTGTGGCACTGAAGGAGGGGAGGAGTTTTTTTTTTTCTTCTTTTTGGCACTGCATGCAGTCGTTACTTTGTGGCACTGTAGAGGAATGTGACGCTGCAAGAAATATGTGACGGCAAATGGTGTGCCACCCGTGTTACGAATATATAGTCATCTGTGCCGAGTGCTATATGGGCCTCGCATGAATCGTAAGAAATTTGACAAGTATTACTTGTTGACGGGGATATTGGTGATTGTTACTGGATACATGTGTGACGGATGAGATCAGTTGCTCCAGGCGTAACAAGTCGTCTCGTCAGCGATGGCAGGTGTGACGCCACAGAGATTATGGCAGGTGTGGTAAGTCGTTACTCTGGCAGGTGTGACGAGTCCCGTTAAGTACGACAGGTGTGACGAGTCTGATTACGGCAGACGTGCCGTATCTAGTCCTGGCAGGAGAGACGAGTCACATTACCTATGACAAGTGGGTCGAGTCTCACTAATTATGACAGGTGTGACGACGAGGCTCTGTAATTATATGAGGTGTGACAAGTCGCATGAAATACGACTGGTACGAAGTAAGCCATTCATTGTCACTTAAGACCATGATTGAGAAGTGAGCAATTAACAGTGAATTTATAGATCACGTCGTATGGTATATACAAGCTCCTCTATACTCTGTAATTGCCTGTATGTGTGGTATTGGGAGTTCTGCACTGCCGTGGCCCCATTTCTTGAACTATTTCTACCGACTTACAACTTTATAAGCACTCCAGTCCTGTTCGCAGTTACAGTTTCATTGCACAGTTTATTCGGTACGTAATTATCTATTTGTACAGTACGTGGGAGGAGTTCTGCACACATAGGGCCTGTCTCTTGCACTTTTTCTATCACACAACATTTTTTTTACCTTTTGTATCATGTCAGCAATAACAGCCTCATCAGTTACGTTATTCCATTCAATATGAGTACTTCTCTACATCTTTTCTAATACGTTTCTCGCATATTGTCTTGCTGTGGTTCCTGGTTCCTATGTCTTTGCATTTTTCAAAGAACATTTCCCTGTCCACATCATCAGACGGGTATGAAAACATGAAGGTTGTGATCAGGACACCCCTTGCTCTTCTCTCTCCTGTTGTGGACAGTTTTTTTACGACCTCTAACCTCGCAGTGCAACTCGGTTGTCGGAATTCTGATACCATCTGTACTGCGCTCCTCTGGATCGTCTCTATTATTTCTTTGTATTTCAATAAAGGCGTTGTCCAAACTTGAGAAGCGCATTCCAGTTTTGACGTGATGTACTTAAAGGTCATTATGATAGTTGCAAGCTAATAGTTTGACCTCTTTACAGTTCTGCTCAAGATGTAGCTCTAGAGACGGTTTATGCACGGTTTCGACACTCGAGTCTCTCTCTGTGGCACACATTCCTGCAGCTTACGTTTAGCGAGGTGATATTCGTATCGAGGCCTCTCACTGTCTCGCCATTATGACTATTTTTTACTCGGGGTTGAATTTCATCAACTTCTGTCATCATCCCAACTCTGAAGTTCTTCTAGGACACTCACGTAAGCAAATGTCATCATTCTTTAAGTCACCACATTACAGTGGCATCATCATCCGCGGACGTGTTCAGCTCTGGGCCCCAAGTCCTTCCCGGCAAGTCATGTACGTAGATCGAGAAGTGCAGTGGTTCCCAGTACCTGGCCCTAGGGCATACCACAGCTAAACACCCCCAAACCCTCTTTCTCTTATAATTACCTGACCACTTCTTTTTTTTTCCAAGTGGTGCACCATATCTGACATCTTCAGTTTCCATGGAACACTGTATATGTGTGGTTACTGTTTTTGTGTTACAGGGAGAAAGTTTTGCACTAGTGTTGTCCGGTCTCTTAACCTTGTACTTATGTACGTGTGAACACACACACACACACACACACACACACACACACACACCAGTCTAAGCCAGGTATCCATTTATCAAAAAAGTTCTGAGGAGAGAAGAAGCACCTAGGATGGGTGTGGGCCGACTGCCGCGCCCAAGATTTGAACCCATGCGGGCCCGACCCTGGGCTGGCCTATGCCGTCTCATGGTCAGCACTACGCAGCACCACCACGCCATGGAGGCGTGTGTGTGTGTGTGTGTGTGTGTGTGTGTGTGTGTGTGTGGTTATCCATTCAGAAAACATACTTGCGTTATCTGGCAGCTTATCAACAAGTGGTCAGTCACTTAGACGTGTGTGGAGTCATTTTTTTTTTCTCTTTTATTGTACCATTAATGTAAAAAAAAAAATAGTGCAGCCAAAATGCACTACGCAAGCTTGTGGCTAAAGCTGCAGTGTGCAAAAAGATTACTCTTACACCTTTGATATCACAGAAAACAGCAGTAAAGTCGGAGAGTCTGCAGAGTTTGGGAGGTGGAGGTGAGACAGTTGATGGCGAGGGTCAACGTGCTTGTTGGCGTTGTCTCTGTCAGTCACCCGTTTTCTTTGATGTGGCGCCTCCGCTCGGCAGAAAGGGCGGCCGCCGCGCGAAGAGGCATTATTTTTATATTAGCGTGAAGGTGCGGGAGTTGCTTCTCTTGTTCACTCGCGAGTCCTGAGTCTGCCAAGTTGTTGTTTTCGTTTCTTCAGGGGATAGTTTGAGCCGAGTCTAGGCTCGTTGCGTGTGCCATAAATGGAGGCTGTACCGTGTGCCGGGCGTCAGAGAGATGGGACGGGTTTTATATTAAAAGGGAGGGAGGTACAACGAGCCGAGGGGTTTATGCAGACGCGGTGACGGTGCAGTCCAGATACGACGGTCGTATGAGTGTGTGTCACTCACTCTTCATTATTTCTTCCTGCTTGGATCAGTAGAGGTCGATATGAAGTTTGTTATATATATATATATATATATATATATTTATATTCGTACTTGCTGTCTCCCGCTTGAGCGACGTAGCGTCCAGATCAGATATCCTTAGAGAGGGGAAAGAGAAAAGTTCCTCGGTTGGCTCTTTCCTGTTTCTTCTTTTCGAAAGTAATACAGGAGAGGGGATTTCCAGCCCTCTCCTGTCTCTCTCAGTCGCCTTCTACGACACGCAAGGTATACTTGGGTAGGAATATATATATATATATATATATATATATATATATATATATATATATATATATATATATGAATGGAGACATGGTACATACGAACTTGGTTAAGAGACTGGGCAACACAAGTGTAAAACTCTCCCTGTAAAACTCGTACAGCAATAACGTACACCATCCCACAAACACACACGCATACAGATCGTAATGAGAGAGAAATAGAGTAGCACAGACCGTTGAAGTTGAAATTTAAGACTGGAAAAGCGATTGCCATGCGATGATAAGACGACAGTCTGGTGGAGGTGTGTGTGTGGCACGGATGCAAGACGTGGACCTCGGGAGGGACGGACACATGCCGTCGGTGAATTGCTGAGGGCGAAAAGTGTTTAGGGTGAGGACGTGAAAGGGAGTGATTGTTGACGGTGTGTGGTGGAGGCGTGTTGTGTGCGTGGGGCTCGAGTGTGAACAGAGACGTTAATCTCGCCTGACGAATGAGCTTACGCGCTGAGTGAGTGATTAGCAAGTGCTCGGGTTGGTGTGAGGGGGCGCTTTTGTTCGTAGGAAAACGCAGGACGCGAGTATTTGTCTTGAGTTAGCCGATAGTTACATGGTGTGTGCCCTGCAGATGGGGACGGAGATAAGGATAGATAGATAGATAGATAGATAGGTAGATGAATAGTTAGATAGATGGGTATTTGAAATGTAGGTAGATCAGCATTTGCTGTCGATTTCTCTGCTGTTCCTGTCCGAACAGATTACAGACACTAGGAGTGTTACTCCGGTATCTGTTGTCTTTCCTCGTTACATCTTTACCCTTAGATAACTAAGTTAACTTTGTCAAATACAGTGTCAGACGAGCAAGGGAAAGTCTAATGCTAATACTGAAGTCGTCATCATTCTTCTTGGTGTTGTTTTTTCAGCTTCATGAATGATTCTTTGTCAGTGTTAACTCGAAATGAATTTCTGAAATACGTAAAACTTTATCACGTTAGAAATAACGCTAGTGAAGGCAACTCGGGGTCTAATATGTACTGAGAAGTGAATAGGAAGAGGTTGTCAGTCCTGCATAGAATGTGGCATAATATGTTTGTACGTCTCTCCCGAACGTAACCCTCGGGTCTCCATCATCTGACCTGGTTATATAGGAGCCCTTCACACCTGTCGCCTGTTGGTGGCTGGCTGAGCCAGGGCTGCACCTCGATGTATGGAGGGGGGTCACACGAGTTGCCTCTCGCTGGCTGTCTTCAAGTCAGAGCTGTTGGCTGTCTCTGGCCGTCTGGGTTAGAGCTGTTGGCTATCGCCGTCTGTCCGAGTCAGAGCTGTTGGCCGTCTCTTGCTGTCTGGGTTAGAGCTGTTGGCTATCGCCGTCTGTCCGAGTCAGAGCTGTTGGCCGTCTCTGGCTGTCTGTCTGGCTTTACACCTGCGGGCTTTTACTCACTCTGAGATAGAGCTCCTCCTGGATATATATATGAAGGGCGTCGTACCTTACGGCCGTTCGTGAGGGAGTTGTTTACGACGGGCTGTCACACCTGTTGGCTGCGGCTGTGTGCGGGTTCTGTAGAACACCAGAAGCCAGCCACGGCGAGCCTGGCGGACCCTCCACTTAACATATAATGTGGATGCCGCCACCACCCTCTTGATTTATAAACTCTGGGAACAATGGAAGTTGTCTCCTGTCTTCTTCCCCCCCCCCCGCCTCTCTCTCTCTCTCTCTCTCTCCCTCTCTCTCTCTCTCCCTCTCTCTCTCTCTGGGGTGAGCGCTACGCGCTTCTGCCTGCCGTTATGTCCAAGTCTCGTCTTACGTTCTCGATGGTAGACCCTCTCTCTCAGGTTAACGTGGAGCCTCATCTAAGGGAGGAGTATGAAGCATGAGATGGGAGGGGGAAGGATAAGAGAAGAGGTGTGAGAAAGATCAGTGGAACAGGAAAGGGGGGGAGAAGGGAGGGTGGAGGTCTGTGACACGAGAATGGTTGTGAGTATGTCTGGAAGAGGGGCAGCAGCAATGGTAAGTCATATAGAGAGTGTAGGGAGGGTACAGTATATAGGAATAGGAATAGAAAGAATGATTGAGGCAAATAATAATCGAAAGTAGATTATGATGTAAGAGTAAGAGATAAAGGTAAACAGCGAGAGAAAAGAAAAGAGATGAAATCATGGGGTTTTGGGTAATGAAGGTGGAGAGGAAGGAAGGAAATGAAGTTTCTCAAAGAAGAGAGGGAGAGTAAGAGAGAATAAGAGCGAGGTAGAGAAAGGGGAGAGTTAGAGAAGGAAAGCGAGATAGAGAGAGAGGAGACTTTAAAGAAGGATAGAGAGATAGAGGGAGAAATAGATAAAGAGCGAGATAGCGGAAGAAATAAAGAGATTTGAGATTGAGAACAAGAGAGAGAGAGAGAGAGAGAGAGAGAGAGAGAGAGAGAGTGGCCGGTGGAACCATTCGTGAGGCGGGCGTAAGGGTCGACACCTCCTGTCCCGTAAAATACTCGGCCAGATTTATCAAGGCAGGTTGACGGAGGAAGGTCCTCCCCTGGCGGGAGAGAGGGGAAGCTGAGGGGGTAGAGAGGGGGGGACCTGAATTGTCGAGTACTCGGTAACTCGTGAACGCTACCGTGGGCAGGGGGGGGGGTGAACAGTCCTCTCTCTCTCTCTCTCTCTCTCTCTCTCTCTCTCTCTCTCTCTCTCTCTCCCAGCCACAGATATACAGGATTAACAGTACTGTTGGTGGTATAAAGGTGCTGGCTGTGATAACATGGCTTAACGTACGATATATATATATATATATATATATATATATAAATGTATGTAAAACAGCCACATAACTGTACCAGAACGGTATGGATATTTAGCAAGCGTGTGAGCGGAGGCAGCAGTGTATATCGTGATAACGCATAGCGTTGGAAGCGAATCAAAGCGCAGATAAAATTCTTTTAATTTCTGAGTGGAAGCGAAGGTAATTGAGATTCGGATTACCTTTAGCAGAACGGAAATGCATTCGATAACGCTTTTCGCTATTCGCTGTCTTTATTTTTTCCTCTTCGACTTACGTTCATGAATAATGTTCAGCGTTGCAAGATATATAGCGCTTACTGCTACTTTCTCGTTACAGTAACGTATATATGTGTATATATATATATATATATATATATATATATATATATATATATATATATGAAAGCAGTGGGTTGGTGGTTATGGGACCGCTAACAGTTGAATTATACTGTTGGCTTGGTTAGTGCTGATGGCTTCTGAAGTACTAGGTGTTTTGGAATTACTTACTGGTTTTGGGTGGTGCCGTTGGCTTCATGAGTGTTCTTGGATTCAGGAGTGATGCTCTGTTGTGGCTTAAGTAAACAAGGTTGGGGTAAGAGAGAGAACTGGGAAGAAGTGGCCAGCTGAGTGAGCAAGGGCAGTGTAGAATTGATGAGGGAGTGACACGCTGAAGGAGTGATGGATTAGAAAGTAGCGAACCTGCAAGGTTGAGGGAGTGATAGTGATGATGAGGAAGTGGTGAGTTGTAAAGGTGGATAAAAGTAGTGAAGATGAACGCTAGATTTAAGAAGCACAGGCGGAAGGGACGGAGTAGTTACTTACAAGTATCTACGACGTAGTTACTTGTAACTACGACGCTGTTATTTTACGATTACTTACGACACAGTTCCTTAAGAGTACCTACGACGTAGTTACTTAGGTGTACCGACGACGTTCGTTATTTACGATCACCTACGACGAGGTTTTTTGCCGGTGGGCAAGGCTTGTGCTTAGCACTCAGCGCATGAGAAGTTATAGTTAAGATAAAGAGTCAGTCGCGTGAGTTAACGTGTTGTCAGGTGGTATGTGGGATATGTAAGAGAGAGAGACTGTGCGGCCGAGGACAATACCTGAAACTCGCATGTATGTTAGATAGATAGTGTTTGTTTTTGCTCGTGTTGACACACATGTTTGGCTTTGCATCACTTGTGTCTGTGGTATCCGGATGTACATATGTGCTTGATGCGAGTCTGTGGTGTGCCTTGTGTGTGTGTGTGTGTGTGTGTGTTTGGTATGTATATGCACATAGCGTACGAAAAGTCAAGACCCAGTTTTTTCTGTTCAAGGCAGAGAGAGAGAGAGAGAGAGAGAGAGAGAGATAGAGATACTGTAAAATTCCCTCTCCCCGTAACACCCGATTACTGCGCGCACCCACCCCGCAACTGCCGCCCAGCAGGGACCCGAGGCAGGGCACTCCGAGTCCCAGCTCACGTGGCAGGTCCTCCCTGCCACCTCCACACACCCACTGGTAAGAAAGAAGAAGAAAAAAAAAAAAGACCTGCACCACGTACTTCTCTTGACGCTGACGAGATTTCTTACACTCGCGTGCACACGCGTGCATGGGCGGACAGCAGCAGACTGGAACGTGACATGGGCTGACACACACACACGCATGCACACACACGGACACACACACACACACACACACACACACACACACACACGTACACACACGGTCCGGCCAGAAATCATGCCATCATTTCTTGTACTCACCGTAAGAGGTCTTGAATAGGAGCCACACCGGACGTCCTCGAGGCCCTTGAGAACCAGCTACGGGCCTTTGTCGGGCTCGTACAACTTCGTCAGGAGAAAAACCCTACAGGAACAAGGAGGAGGAGGAGTAGGGAGCGGGGGGAGCTGGAGGGTGCACACAGATTAGGATGGAATGGTGGTTGGTATGGCTGGGTGGCGTGGGAGTGCTTGGTGCATTAGGGAAGGTTGTGGTGAGCTGAGGACTGAGATTATGGTGAGAGAAGAAAGGAGTGCGTTAGAGGAAGGGTTTGGTGAAAGGAGAGTGCGATGCGTAGTGTATGGCAAGCGGAATTGAGCGATGGAAAAGAAAGGTTTGGTGCGTGAAGGTGGGTTGGTGCGAGATGCTGTGTGGTGTGGGATGCGGTGAGAGTGAAGGGGTCCTGCCTGTATGGGAGAGGTTGCTCTGGGAGAGGAGGAGAGCGATGTATACAGTGTATATTGTTGAGCTAGAGTGAAGGGATGAAGGCTAAGTGTGCAGAGAGAGAGAGAGAGAGAGAGAGGAAAATGCAAGAGAAAATGAGAACATGTGAGGAAGTTGCCAAAAAGAGGGAAAGAGGAGGATACGGAGAGGAAAGGAAGAAGCAAGGAGAGGGGAGGAACAGAAGAGATAAAATGGAAATAGGTTTAGTGAGAGAAATGCAGAGGATATGGTGGAAAGAGAGTGTAAGGAGGTTAGAACACACCATGATAAGAGAAACAGGGAAGGGATTGACGAAGAGGCGCAGAAGAAGGCGTTTCAAAGAGAACAAGAGAGGAAGAGGTGGAGGAGGGATTAAGAAGAGAAGCGAAAGGAGGAGGAGAAGGGAAGGCAAGAAAAAAATTTTTTGCCTTGGGTAATAACAAGAAACACGGCAAGTTAGTAGAGAAGCGTGGATAACCAAAGAGCATGAGAGGAGGCGGTGTGGAGGGAAGAGGAAGAATGTATTAAAGCGAGAGCGGAAGCGGAAGATTAGAGAGGGAGTTTGATAACGGAAGGATGAAGAAAGAAGAGCGAGATAAGATAATGGGAGGCCATCCTGCAGACCGGAATGGAACCATTTTAACAAATTGCGGCGCCTTATCTGCTAGCTTGCTGGGGGAGGCGTGGGGCTGGGGGAGGGGATTACTTCTCGCTCGCAGGTAAGCGAGGTAAGAATTGCCAGGCAGGAGTCGGTTAAAGTGGAGGCGCTTTGAGCGAGTTCTCTTATCCCCTTGGATAGCTGAGGGAATGATCAGGGAGAACGGGTATGGCAAGGCAGGTAGATAACAGGGTGACAAGCGTTCGTAGGGAGAGGGGGTGGTTAGGTCTCGCAGAGGGAGTGAGGCAACGCAGTCGGGGAGTTGTCATCGTAAAACAGATGAGGCAGCAATACAAAGTAGTTTTTGTCGCGTAGAGTTGCATAGATACACAGACCACCTAGACCAGAAGGTCCAAGCTGGGTGGTCTGGCCTTAACGCTAAGAAAAAAAAATGAGAAAGAAGAGACCCCCTTGTGAACAGTAGAAGAAAAGGACAGCAAAGCAAAAGCTGTCTTCCCACCCTCCACTCCCTCCGGCACACGCCGGACGGGAAACAGGTAGAAAAAAAATACCTTGCAGGATTATTAAGCCCGAAGGAAATTTATATAGTAAAGTCATAAGGTAGAATGAACATGAATGTGTCGTCGTGCATCCCATCACCAACGACATGCATCCCTTCACTTTTGTTGTAAAGACAATACTAAGGATGATTCTGAGCTCCATCCTCTCGACTTACCACACCTATATCATTCCTGATGTTGAAGAGTGATGCAGTAATCCTTCATTACTCTCTCAAAGCAGGTGACATGGGTTGATACTGCAATATGGCCAGGGAAAGATCAGTGGTTGAAAATGTAATAAGGTTTATTGAGTAAAAAACAAAATTATGCCATAGGTTATTAAGTAGAGAAAATATGTTTATTGAGTAAAGAGATTGATAGGTTATTAGAGATATATGATTTATTGAGTAAACAAAATAATCCCATTACAAGTTTAGTAAAGAAAATATGGTTTACTGAGTAAGGAAAATTATCCCATTATAGGTTATCAAGTAGAGGAAATTATCATTGGAACAAGTAGGGAGGATTCTTAGAAATGGCAAATGACATGATACCAGGAACGAGTTAGAGCATTGGACACCTAAGGAAGGTACTTTTGTAAGGTAGTTAACATAATATAGGGAGGAGAAATCATGCACCAGTACCTGGGGAAGTAGATGTTGTAAGGAAGGTCAGATACCAGAAATGACATAATAAAGTCGGTGTAGAACAGGTCAAGGTAAATTCATAGGTGTATTTTCGCGAAAACCTCTGTGTTGTACGTGCAGACGAGACCTGTCTGCTTTTCTCCCAGATGCCTCATGATGGTTTTAAAGACCAAACATGCAGAAATTATAGCATAAAACTAACTGCCTCATGCATGGTGGCGAAAGAATAGACGGAGATGCGTCTTTCATGCATTTCACATGGGTACGGGTAAAGGACGGGAAAAAAGTAGATGATGGAGGAGGAGGAACAAGGAAACTTGAAAGGAGAAAGATGAAGAAGATAGGGAGATGGGAAGGAAATTGCGGAAAAGGAGAGAAAGAGAACGGGCTGAGGGAGTGGGGGGAAAAGACCGGGTAAGCCACCAGAATGGCGAATGGTTGATATCAAAAGAGAAACATTATATATTACTACTTGGTAAAGAGAGAGAGAGAAAAAAAAAGCTGAAGGGCTTCTTACTCTAAAGTGAAAGAGCGGATTAGACTTAAGGGAAGGCTAACGCCCAGGTTCCTCGCCAGGTCTGAGGTGCCAAACACTGGCTTAGGTCGGTCTAGCCCAGGTTTGCTTCTGGGAGATGAATACCTCACTCTTCGGCCAGCAAAGAAGAGATTAATGGCATATGTGTCGTCAGGTTCTTTGGCGATGCGGCGGGAGACGTTGGAATGCCTTCATGAGAGCCGATGGGTACGACCCACCGCCTTACTCACCGGGTAATGATCCCCGCTGACGACACCACCTCCATTAATAACGTGGACAGTCTCCTGCAGCATCAACAGCAACGCCCTAGTCGTACACTGCTCGTAAATTCCTATTTCTTCTTTATTATAAATCAGTAAATGATAACTCTCTCTCTCTCTCTCTCTCTCTCTCTCTCTCTCTCTCTCTCTCTCTCTTTCTCTGTATACTCGTATGTGCATCAGATTGGGTTGTATGGAGGTGTATCCCGTTCAGATCTTGTCGGTGACGTTGATATGAAAGTTAAGGAAGGATGTGTGTGTACGTGAGCGTGACATTCCCCCAGACGTACCTTGATCATGCCAGAGAAGGTCGAGGCGCTAAGGTTCGGGGGGCCTTCATGTGGGCGCCGGCAGCCTTCGCCCTTGTGTGTCTGCTCTGCCCTTGCATTGCCCCTCCGACCTTGAATATCATCACATAATGGAAGTGGGTTTGTCCAGAGACCCCTGCTTTTTTTTTTTCTTTCTTATTTTGAACCTCGAAGGCCACTGAGGGGTAACTCAGGAAATATTCTTTAAGTAAAACATTCTCGTTATTGGTATCAAATTATTACGGTAAGAATCGCATTCCAAGCTTCTGTCATGTTTGTATCACCCCAAAGTTTGCCTGTAGTGGCAAGGGATATTTTCAGCTTTGCTTTAACGCAGATATTTTAACTCAATTTTTAGAACGTTTAGGAGTGTTAGTGGTAAGAGGAAACAAAAATATCTAAGATTCTCAAGTATCAAGAACAGTGGCTTCTTGATAACGTCGTGAACCAGTCCCTGATCAAAGCTGCTCTTGCCCAACTTAGCCATCTCACGCTTGGCTAAACTTTAGCCGATGCCCAGCCTAGTTCGGTCTCGTCTGATCCTCACCAGATGAAAACTCATTTTAATCAGACTCAACCTTACCCTAAATGTAAACCCAGCGTAACCCATCTAAGCTTAACTAACCTGTTCTTAGAATCCTTACCTGAACTTTGCTTTGCCCTACCGAATCAAACTCCCGTATTCTTACCTTTAAGTAAATCTACTCAGATCTGACCTAGCTTACCAACCCAAATCGTTCTTGGCCTAGTCCAGGTGAGCTTACCCGTTTAACTTAAAATACCATAATTACCAAACTTAGTGATCCAGTTTAATCTGACCTGCTCACTAATTGCTATTGTGCCTAGCACTACCCAGGACGTCTGTACTCTACCTAACCGTCAGTTACACAATTCCAGTTTAGCATAGCTGAAGCCAGACTTATCTTTCTGCATTCTAACTTAAGTAACCTCAGCCGTATCTAACAGGACCGACTCACCAGTTTAAGTATACTTCTCCAACCCTGACAAGATACAACATCACGAAGTTTATTTTAACCGATTCTAGATTGGTCTCGCCTTCCTGTTTCTGACTCATCCTATAGACAGTCTACCAAACCTAAGAAAACCGAAGCAAGTCAACTTATCCAAGCCTAAAATCTTAGTTATCCTGCCTGTACTCAACAACCTACGCAATCCCAAACGTAGATCCGCTTGTTTGCCAGAAAACGCAAGCTTGTGCTTTAAACCGACGATAACCTGGCGAGAAAAAAAGGACTTCATATAGTTAGGGCAAAGATCAGAAGCAGGGACGTGTTTCTCTGTCAACACCGTCAGTTGCAAGAAGTATCATCCATGTTGGACACTCAAACACTCAAAGCCTATGGATATTTCGCTCGTTAGGCCTCCAGGGTTTGATAAGTCAGGGAGGGGTAGGGTGTTATATGAAGGTCTTCAGTAAAGAATGAGACTTAAGTATTAAGATGATTGTACTGATTGTATTTCTCTTACTAAATGATGATTGAGCATACGTATAAAAAGCCATCATCGGATCTCTCCTTTTGTGCAGTTGAGATAAAGACAATATTCTACGATAACGTGTCAACGCGAGCATTATTGGCCAGGAGCCTCTCGATCACAACTGTGATGTCTTTTAAAGCAAGACTGTGTAACTGTTCTTGAATGTGATGGCGGGTCTCTTGACCTGACCTGTAAGGCTTGAGTCACAGATCGGGCCATCGTAGTCCAAGATGCAGATTGAAATGTCGTTGGTTTTCGTGAATATAACCTAAGCACGGATATTTTTTTTTTATTTCATTAATCATGCAACCCCCAGGACCTCTCTTACGGGGTTCCCACAGCTTTAGGGCTGCGCAGTAGTGGGGAAATGATGAAATCCTTTTGGAGTGAGGAGCCCATTGGCGAATGTGTTCACTCCTTTTCGTCCATGGACGGCGATAAAATCATGCAGAGGGTGACTTCACTCATGGCGTGACCACTTGCTAGCGGAGTCCGGTAACGCCTAAACATCACACACACACACACACACACACACACACACACAGATATACGTAAATAGTTACACTGAGAGGGATGGTTAACTGATAGGACGCACATTACACAGTATAACCTTTTGCAGTCACTCGACCGTAATTAGGTTGAAGCTTTGCCAGCGAATACACACACACACACACACACACACACACACACACACACACACACACACACACACACACACACACACGTACATACATACCAAGCTAAGCGTTTGTATGTGTATATGAGTAAGAGAAGAAGTCAGTGTTGTTATGATTATCCCCAGACCTGTGGGGCTGGGTAGTGCGGTCAGATCAGATTACTTTGTATAACCATCAATCTATCTTGATAATATAGTGTCCTTGACAAACTCCTCTTGTTTCACAACAGGAAACCCGCTGGCCTTTTCTGTCTCATTTATTATTGTGGACTTAACTGGATTACGCCACCAACATGCAACGTGGGCATGGATCTCACCATCACGCAGAGGTATGAGAGTGGCTCTGTCCTCTGGTACTCTGTTTCGTCTCTAGATATTTTCATCCTGTACGAGACCGCCTCCCCATTCCTTTTATCGTTACTGAAGCTATGAGTTACACACTAAAAACGCCTTTGAACTTGCCATTTTTTTCCTTACATATTCATATATCATCCTCTATAACATTTCCTTCTGAATCCCTTACCTAACTGTCTGTTTTTGAGCTAACTATTCACTCCTGATGAATCTATTGAACAATTTTGGATTGTACTGTGCCTTGTTCACAATATCTTTATCCAAATCTTTCTGTCTCTCCTTTCGAATGTGCTATAAAGTGCTTTGTTATCTGTATTCGTTACAAATGCTGATTAGCTGGAGTTTCGCCTATACCCTCGTGACAACACATCACGAAGCTCCTACGCTTCTCGACGTCATTAATTGAACAAATTCCCCATTTTTTTCTCATTCTTTCTTTTGTTAAATATATAAGGCTAAAGGTAACCATGTTGCTTCGCTTCTACTATAAGTTTTACAAAACCTTTAACAACGTGGACTGATTCCTGATTACTGAACGTCATTTCCCAGTTCATGTTACCACAGACATTGTTGAGTTCTGTGTTATTTCTGCGATCATATGTCCTCTTTAAATCAAGTTTCAGTGACGTTCTTTTAATGTCCTCATTTGCCACATAATCAGACTCTATCTTTACGTGGTCACTTTTACTAATTGTTGTCTCATATAAGGTACTCTCAATATCCATGCTACTATGTGTGAAGATAAGATCTATTACTGATGGTATATCAGTCCCTCCGATCCTAGTGTGCTAAGTGACATGCTGGTATAAGAGCTCATGTCTTCAAAACTCTCTGTCTCCATGGGAATCATACTTCCCGGATCTAGCTCTTTTCATTGAAATTTTCCATTAGTAGTACTTTACCATCCCTGAGAAGTGATTGCTTCTTCACTGATAACACTATATAAATTTTTGGGACATTAAAATTCTTTATATGTTTATATCTAATAAATACACTATCTATTGCTCAAATGTGTCATTTATTAGTATTACCTAAATTTTAAGGCAGTCTATCACTAGAAGGGCCAATCCTAGTCCCCCTTTGTCTTCTCTTTTCTTTCTTGTTATCATGTACATCTCTAAGCGAAACAGGCGAGCTCTTATATCTTTAGTATAGTTTGCCTCTATACCTCCAACAGTATCGGGTGCATTTTCCCTAATTCGATCCTTGAACTCCACCTTGTTGTTCTCTGCATTTGTATACACTGATTTTAGTCTGTATTGAGCATCATTTAACGTCCTCCATATCCCTGCGGTAGCGAGAGGGCTTTATCGTTCTCTTGCCTCATTTGGTGTCTGTCCTTTATTGCATCTGAATGTGCTCTTTCTTTTCTCTCTCTCTCGCTTTGGTTTGTCACGGGTAATGAAAGCCCTACTGGATTCCACCTTTTTGTTTCTCAAACTGCCTGATCATATCTTTTTAAGATGATTCGATATCGAATGTAACCATAACTGGTGGATTTTTGTTGTTAATGATAATAATGGTAACAATAATGATAAAAACAATAATAATAATAATGATAATAATAATAATGATAATAATAATGATAATAATAATAGTAATAATAATAACAATAATAATGATAATAATAATAATAATAATAATAATAATAATAATAACAATAATAATAATAATAATAATAATAATAATAATGATAGTAATAGTAATAAAAATGATAATGATAATGATAGTAACAAAATATAGATATTGGAACATAAAGTTGGTAAGTGGGTATTATGTCAACGTGGCAGCAGACACCACTCAGTCAACACAACATCCACTGTTGCAGCTACCAGAAGGACTGGAAAAAAATAGGGCAGATTAGAGATAGGCCTTCACCATGGCATGCAGTACATGCATAAGTTATGAAATATTTAACATCGACAATTCGTCAGCTCGACACCATAACGGAACCAACTCCAAACCAAACCACCTCTGCTCCAGGCCAGCAGCATAATGAGCAAATAACTTCGCCCACCACACAGCGAGCTTAGACCAGAAGCAGTCACACCCCGAAACCAGCCCCAGCACAGAGTCGAGCCGGCGAACCATCTTACATCATCTTTATTTCCGTGTCCTTGAGAAAGATATTCAGTTTGTTAATGATATTGATGTTATCACCAAGGATAATGTTTATGGTGAAGTTTATTTTCCTTCTATTGAAATAATATACTAAATTTTTCTTGTACATTTGGGACGTAGACAGGCTACCTCGACTTCCTCTCTTGTACAGGTATTCCTTCCGTATGAGGCCGTCCAGTCCGCAACCCTCGGCTTTTATTTTCTTTTGCTGGTGAGGCTGGTCCACTGACTTTGCCACTGAAGAAATCCTGAACTGTTTCGCAAGGGAAGGCAGGATCCCAGCTCCCGGTCATGAACGGCCTCCTCGAGTTTGAGGTCGACTTAACCAACCGGACTGCCTGCTCATTGCCGTAAATGTTGTAATGACCAGGCGCTCAAATGAAGATGATATCTTTGTTGCATGAATTCAGTTTATTAGTAATGTTGCCCTGCATTTCACTCGACTCGGTGTAACCAGAGTCTATATCTTTAGGAGCTGATAACGAATTCGTATATATTACTGATTTAATATATATTGAATTAATCATTTAATCTATGGCCTTATCAATGGCAAGCAATTCCGAACAGAAAACAGATGTATGGTTCGGTAGCCTGTACCTATGAGGACATTCATTCGACCACACACTTGCACCCACAAATTCACCTGTCTTGGAGCCACCTGTGTAGAAGTGGACATATAATAAAGGATCTGTAATTACATTACGAAATCACGGTGTACGTCACTCCCGGGTGCGTTCCTTTTCCTCAACAGGGAACCAAGTGGCATTAATTCTAATTCTGGAATCCCACCAAAAATGAATCTAATTTCTAACCAGCGTGTCCACTTCTTGCGCTTCCAGACCAGAATTCTCACTGAGGAAGTGTATTCTGATTGCCAGAGGCCTGACGCCTCTGTCGACGAACTGTCTGTATTGCTGTGCAAGGCAACAGACAGTAATGTTTCTTCTCCTGACCATCAAAATACCACAATTTAACGTATCTACTACTCAGCTCTTCTGTAGACGATTATACGTTTCTCAGATTATCGAGGTGACAAAAAGAAATTGTCCAATTCGTCGACGTTACGTTCATTCTGCCCCTGGTAGAATGAATGTCGCTGCCTTTCCTCCTCCCACAATTCGTGGCATGATATATGTATGGGAGAATTTAACGCCCGACGTCCTGTTCTAGGTGACTTCTCAAATACTGTGAACCGAAACGGGACCCGACTTGTTGATTACATTAGCCACAAGCAACTCTGTGGTTGGGACTCAGGTGGAACCACGCACTCTCGGGGAGCACTCTTGACCACACCCTTACATCCGGACTCATGGCGTTCCAGTTCAAGTGTTCATTTATGCCTGCCCTCTTCTCGGATCATCTTACCCTCATCCTTAGTTACTCGGACCCGACTGCACCTTCCCCTCTCTTCAATCGTGCCCGCATCAATATTTCTCCCAAGTACTGCCCTACCTACATTACCTATATGTCTACCCTCCTTCCCGCATTTGATTTAGAGTCTCCTGAAAAACTGAATTTCACTCTTGTTAGCTCCACGCACGACTTCTTCACCCTATATATCAGAAGGCCACGCATCAAGAACCAGTCAAAAGCTCATAGCTGAACACTCCATTATCGCATCATCCAAGAGGAGAGGAAGGCAATGGATGATGGTCTCACCAATCAGAGGCAACCAACTCCTGACACCTTACACCAATGCCAGTCGTCCAGTGATGCCTTAGTTGCCCTACAACAAAGCGTCCACACAGAAACTTGGCTGAAGTTCACAAATAACATTAATCGTCAAACAAGCGTTGGATCCATGTGGCACCTCATCAATAAGACAATAAGGAAGAAGACCCCCAGTGCCCTTAACCATATTCCAGCTCATTATGCTCAAGATCTCTTTGATGCCTGGTCTGAACAATCTAGAGTCTGCAACCTCTCCGCACACATACAAGAGGCGCTTTCCTCCCAGAAAAGTCATCGTGCACTCCGCCTGACTGCAGCATTACTGAAGACGGACGAAGAGGATATTGTGCCGGTAACCAAGGACGAATTGCGTTGTGCTCTTGCCTGTGGTAAGAGAATAGCTCTTGGTGATGTCGTCATCTCGCTCTCAGTCCTCCGCCTTGTTCTGGAAGTACCTGGTAAACCGGCTCTACAGTCTTTGCTTCCGACAGGGTTACGTGCCGGAAGCCTGGACCTCAAGCTTGATTGTACCCATCCCTAAGCTTGGCACCGACAAATTCAGACCAATTTCCCTCACGTCCTGCTTCAGCAAAGCACTGGAACGTATTTACCTCACACGCCTCTTGTTCTGGCGCAAGAAGAAGCTTTCACCCAGACAATGGATTTTTGCCACAACGAAGCACACATCACCGTCTCTTGGAGCTGAACAACCGCCTCTCCCCTACCAGTGCTGTGGCCTTTATTGATCTGAAAAACGCATTTGATGTCGCAAATAGAGAAATCCTCTTCGACCAGCCAGTGGATTCTGACGTTAAAGGAAACCCTTTAAGATTCGTACGAGTTTACTTGTGCAATAGATCGTCCTGTGTTCTTTTTAAGGGGGATGTAGCACTATTAGGAACTTGGAACTGAGTACTCCACAAGGAGGTGTCCTCAGTCCCTTTCTTTTTAGTATTCTCATGCACGGCCTTCTCTCCCTGACGTTCCCGGAAACACAGTTACCTGCTACGCTGACGATATCTACAGTGATTTAAACTCTCCAGAAGATCTTCAGCGCTTCCTTCACTCGTTCTGTGTCTTCTTCCTCATGTCGCCCCGTACTTTTCCCAGAAAAAAGCAGGATCTTCTCCTCCCCGCAACACAAGAACATTTCCAGATTTATTGTAGGCGCCAGTGTCATACCATTGTGTACGCAGTAACTCCATTTGGGTGCGCCTGCACGGATTACCCCCCACCACTCCATTGCGATAACGTATAAATTCCATCGTCCAAGACCTACTGACTCGACTGCAGCGGCGTCTAACACCTCTCAAGTGGCTCACCAACAACGCTGCTAGGGTCTCCATCCCTGTGGCCAGATGTATCAGATCAGTTGTCGATTACCTCTCTCCTGCTCTTAGTCAACTACCCAAAACAGCTTCAGAACCTCCTGAAAATATTTCAAAATAAAGCAATGCGACTTATCCTGGGAAGTCTAATATCCACCAGGATTGTTAACATGCTGCATGAACTCAACCTTCCTCCTCTAGCAGAAATGATGTATGCTAATGCAACGTACTTCACTGTTAAATGCCTTTCACTCTTTTCATCTCTCTCCTCAGCACTAACATCTTTAGGACTTCCCTCAACCCCCATGCACCTTGGCCTCGGCTTCGACCTGGTGGCGTCACTCTTGTTAAAACTGCTTGCTCAAACCTTCGGAGGCTGAATATCAATGTTTCCTTAGTGGAAATCTACCATGGCCCACCCCCCTGGCGGATCTCTCTCCCAACTGTTTCATACACACCAGCCTTCAAGAAAGATCTGCCCTTCCTACAGAAACAATGACCCCTGGAGACCACCGCCAGTGTGACTTCTTCCCTTCCTGCCACCCACGAACTCTATGCTGACGGTTCCCTGCAGACAGACGGAAGCGCGGGCTGTGCCATGTTCTCCCTAAGTATGGCACCACCACACGGAGGCTGGGTCGGCCGCCGTCTACCAAACTCGTCGAGTTCTACCTCCAGTGAAGTTCATGGACTCCTGGATGCTGCGACTCTTTTGTTACAAACAAACAACAATGGTTTGATTATTTGCGACTCACAGTTTGCCCTCCGTGTCCTCTCCTCTCCAAGGCCTGAGTCCCAAAACTTAGTTAATCAAATACTGCGTCATCTAGTCTCAGCTAGAATATCAGGGAACGACACGGCCGACCTACTCGCAAAGACTGCCTGTGGACGGGCTTCGCCTGCAAGTGATGCCTCATCCACCTCCCTCTCCTACTACAGGAAGAAGATAGTACTGCCTCTCACTTCCCTACTCTCCATCGCAGGAATACTGAGCGGGCTCAGAGTGTGACCATATAGCAATACGACAACTTTATCCTTCGTCCCCACAAGTACCGTCGTAGTGGATTTATAATTTGCAGACAAAACGTGGTGTCTGCCTGTCTCAGGTTAGGATACCTATCAGTGTGGCTGAGGCAAATGTGCCTCATTTCTCCTCTTGTAAACTGTGCAACGTACCCACTGCCAACAATCTTCAAAGGTACTGCCCTGCATGTCCCACTGTTGCAGACCTGTTACCACAAGGACATTCCTTAACAGACGCAAGTGAGCGCTTGCCAAGGAGCAATCACTTAGACAACCCCACTTTGGTGGGTGTTAAGTGTACGGTATAGAGCATCTGTGTTTTTGACGGCATGTCCTGCGAGCCATGAGTCACTTGTATAAAGACAACTTTTCATGTACTAGGTCCGTCGCTCCTTGAGCGTAATGAAGTAATTAAAAAAACTCCATTGTAGGGCTTAAATGTTTTAAAGGTGAAGTCATTTCGCGTGGTTCTAGCTTGGTGGCTGCCATGAAGTTGGCCATCCACTTTTTGTTGTGAAGTGGTGTCAAGAATCCTTAGCGTGACGTGAGTGAGTGTTAAATGGTTTGTCGATGTCTGTTGCCAAAAAATACCGCACGGGAGGAGAGGTGATGGATGGTTGAGGTGTTTCCGGATATGTTTAATGAGGTCTGTGCGTGGTGTGATGGTGGAGTGACTGGGTCTCAAGCCATGTTGTGTGGGTAAGAGTGGGATGTTTCATCTAATATTGTTGTCATAAAGTATTCAAAAGTTTGGGTACTGAAGACAAAATTGATATAGGCGATGAGAGGAGAGGGATTAGGATGGTTTGAAGGAGTTTAGGACTGGTATGATATGGGTAAGTTTTCGAATGTCAGGGATTTTGTTGTGCAACGAGGACTGGTTGATGACATCTGTAAGTGCTTGAACTGCAACTGGGCCAAAGAGTTTTATGTGAAAGTTTGATAAGTCGTCAAGGCCTGTATCAGGACAGTAATACACCTCATTACTTTTATTACATGCGGGGATGCATGAGATATAATGATATATAAAAAATACATAACAAAACTTCCTCCAAGTATGAGCCTTGAAGGCCGATGAGTACTCCATGTTGTGTGAATCAAAATCGCTGACTGATTAACGTATTTGTTATAATTACCCCTAAAAATCTACTGACGTAGAGCCATTTCCTCTGGCGAACCACAAATACACTTTAGAGAAAACGTTATAATTTGTGGGTACACTAAATCTTTTTGTTTCACATTGGCACTTTAGGCATGCTAAAGGAAACCAAATAGCGTTCATCCGGGTATGAATTTCTATTTTTGAAATGTGTGTGTGTGTGTGTGTGTGTGTGTGTGTGTGAATGTCATTATGTCTATGACAAATACAAGTTTGAAAGTTATGCATACTAACGGGACCTCAAGGGTGAGCACATAGGTAATATTTTTAGCTTTTAATTTGGTGTGCGATTGTGCGTGTGTATGTGTGCGTCACAATGAGACACACTTACGCTTGTGGTTCCCTGTTTCTTAAACTCGTATACTATATATAATCACGTCATCATCAGCTGTGAAAACAGTCAAATCTAGCAGGGTCTCACTAGTAGCGTGAACATTTATGTAGCAACATGTGCTCGTCTTATAAAGAAAGAAGTGTGTGATGGTTAAGTTAGCTACATATTATACTGCGTGGCATTAGATATGAGAAGGCAGTTGAATATACCGTCAACTTAAGTAACAAAAGAAAAAAAGATTATATATATATATATATATATATATATATATATATATATATATA